>JAQZBX010001482.1:28933-82494 GCA_029593785.1 Cabassous unicinctus | reverse complement strand
TTGTCTATGTATTTCAGAAATACATGCATACTGCCCTGAGTACTTTTCTAATTATACTGTGATTTGCATTTATTTATAGTGTGTGTAAATAATAGCAGTAGCAGGAAGAGGAAAATAAGTTTTAAAAATTAAGATTTGCTTTGAGTCCAACCATTTCAATCACCTACCAGATAAGAAAATTATACAACCCACACAATCATGTATTGCAACCAAAAATTCTGGTATCAGGAAACCTTGCATATTTTCCAAAGTCTTCCAATCTCCAATTGAATTTCTAAAACTATTTACAAGTTGGCAGTTGTTTTGTATTAACAAGATTATTACCAAATAATTGTTGATTAACATAGTCATTTCATTATTTTATTAAAAAGTCATATTAGGTATTGTCACAGATGTTTAACAGCTTTGATAGCAGGAAGCTTTCACAAGAAATACTACTTTTTGTGTAAAAAAAGTTTTTCATAAGTTCCTTAGAAGTGCTAAATTTAGCTGATTATTCCTTATAAATTAATGGTCCCTTTAATTCATATTAACTATAGGGGCCTACCATTCTAGTTTAACTGTTTCACATTTGAATTATTTAAAATCCCATTTGCTAGTAGAGCCCTTAATTTAAAAAGTCCTGGAATAGATTTTATTAGCCTGCAAAGAATGGGCACAGAGAATTGAGATCCTCTTTGTGATGGTTAATTTCATGTATCAACTTGGTTAACTTATGGTGTCTAAATACTTGGTCAAGCAAGCACTGGCCTGATTCTTAAGCGGGTATTTCCCTTAAGAATGAGGGTATTTCATAGATGGGTGTGCATCTATAATAAGTTGATTGAATGACAGCTCATTGTAGATGCAATCACAAAGGAGATTGCCCTTAGAAATGTGGGGAGTCACCTCATTCAATTAGTTGGAGGTTTTAAAAGCCAGATCTAAGGATTTCAGAAATCAGGAAGAAGAATTTATACCTCAACTTCAGTCAGTCAGTTTCCTCAGGAGAATTTGGACTAAATTTCAATATTACCTTTATTAGTTTCCAGCTTGCAGCCTTCCCTATGGAATTCTGACTTACCAGCCCTCACAGTTGGTGAGGTTTCTTTGGAGAACCTTGACTAATAACATTGTATTCAGATATTTTAACTAATAGGGCTAAGAATGCATAGCATATGGTTCAACATAACTAAATAGTTGTTCTATGAAATTATTACCCAGGAAAATAGGGCTAAAAAATAATAACTTCTCTGTTTTCTTCAGGGAAATCTTCTAAACTATATCAATCCAGATCAAACCATTTGTTCACAGGGGCAAGCATCTTCAAACCACAGTTTACTTATTCAAGACTCACATTAAGAGCCATACCTCATTGTGTCCACCAGTCCTAAAGCATCATGTTAAAAAATATGCCTAATCCCAATCACTTTTACCACTTTAAACCACTTGAGCCCCAATGAAAACCGTTTCTATATCCTCTGTTAAACTTCTCCTTCTGATAAACTACTAAGACTATTCAAGGAGATGTCCTACATTATTCCCGTGATCAATAGTTTATTTTGGTTATCTTTTGGAGGAGTGAATAGTCAATAGTACTTCAACATGGTTTCAAGAAGAAACTCCTGAATTATTTTTTTCTAGATCCAAATTTATAAATCTCAGTAAGTGATTTCTATCCTCTGAAAATAGAAAGAATACTACTGGGAATTTCCTTAAGAACTCCTGAGAAACATAACTTATAAAGGAGGCTGAAATAAAGTGTTTTAAAGCTTTGTCTTATTGATAGTTCTGGCTTAATACATTTATCTTCATTTGACAAGAACATATTTAAGAGAAAATTAAGACATTCTTAATTCTCATTTCTGAAACAACACAAGTCTTAATGCTAATTGCATAGATTTGGGGCATTTTAAAGCCTGTTCAATGTTTGAATTTCCTTTACATGTTTAAATAATGGTAATCTTGAAATATATATTTATATATATATATGTTAGAAAAATTTTTAAATATATTGTGCAATTTAAATGTAGCCTCTATGTAAGGTTCTGGGAAACTTTATGCTTGACACAATGCCACACCATCTGAAACAAGAAAGTCATAATGATATCTCTTATTTGTTTATTTAACTAATATCCATGGTTGTCTACTCTTTAGTCACATTTCTAGGTACAGGAGTTAGGGCAAATACAAAAGCAATTCTTTCTTTCATAAAAGTTATATCGAGCAAGAGGACACAATGAAAAATAAATACATGGAAATATATGATAGGTATGGATGATATATCATACCAGTTTTGTGATGATTAAACTTCATTTGTCACCTTGGCTAGGTTATGGTTTCCCGTTGTTCGGTCAAGCAAGCAGTGGCCCAATTGTTACTGTGAGGATATTTTCTGGGTTTAAATCATCAGTAACTTGATTGCATCCATGGCTGATTACATCCATAATCAAGTGAGGATATTGCTTTCAATGAGAGAAGTCTCATCCAATCAACTGAAAGCCTTAAAAGGAGAAGTGATGATATCGGCAGTCAGAGAGAAAAATTTCCATTTCTACTTCAGCCATTCAGCTTCTTCTGGGGATTTCCTTGAAAACCTTCATTGGCATTCCCAGCTTGGAGCCTGCCCAATACAATCTGGACTTGCCCATCCCCATAGTCATGTTTGCCAATTCCTATAATAAATTTATTATATAATATTTACAAATATTATATATATAATTCCAATAATATGTATATATAATTACTATAATAAAGTTCTAATATTTATATATCCTGTTTTTTCTGATTCCCTGGAGGAAGGTGACACAGGTTATTCTGAATCTAATGTTACAGAATAAGCAAGTTTGCAAAACTATTTAAATTTTAAAAAGGCCATAACTTAGTGTTTGGTTTAAATTGTGTACAGTAAGTGGACAACTGGCAATGATATTTCATGTGAGTGGTTTTATCTGGTATCATTGTACATTTCCTTCTGGTTTTATTCGACTCTTTCAAGTGCTAGCTAGTTTCCTGTGCAAATGCCACATCTTCCTCTCTAGTCTGTAAAAGATTCAAGCCATGGGTCAAGGTAATTCTCAGTGAAAATCAGAATCATTTTTCCTTGTTATGTGAGAAAATAAGAACATCTATTGGAAGCATTGTTACATCATGTCCTGAACTGGGGAAAATTAAAAAACAAGAACAAAAACAAACAATAGGATAGAAGGAAACAAGTCCAAGTGGGATCCATGAATGTATCCTTTAAGCAAAAAATTACCTTGGAAATAGCAATAGAAGAAAACCCATGCTGACAATATGCATTTAAATATGCGATGCCTTGATTTAAACCAAATATCTTGCTGTCATTCTGAGCTTACACTCAGAAGACACTCTCATTGTAGAAAGGGATTCAATTATCCATGAATCTCTTGCACTTCTGATCATCTTGAGATTAGAGACAGTGATTGCCTTTTATTCCGGAATGATTTTTCAAGGATGTTTATATAGCAAACTGTATTAGTCAGCCAAAGGGGTGCTGATGCAAAATACCAGAAATTAGTTGGTTTTTATAAAGGGTATTTATTTGGGGTAGAAGCTTACAGTCATGAGGCCATGAAGCATAAGTTTCCTCCTTCACCAAATTCTGTTGCCACATGTTAGAGCATGACAGCTGCTGACATTTGCCAGGGTTCAGGCTTCTTGGATTCCTCTCTTCCCGGGGCTTGCCTCTCTCTGGGCTCAGGCTTGCTTTATGCCAAAAGGCCAGCTATAGACTAACAGGCAAATGGCTTGCTTCTTTTCCCAGGGCCTTCTCTCTTTCCTCACGACCAAGCACCCGGGGTTACTTCCCGGGGTTTCAACTCAAGACTCCACATCACAACTTCACCTCAAAACTGCTCCAACACTGTCCTTTGCCATGTCTTTTATCTTCGAGACCCACCCACCAAGGGGTGGGGCTCAACGCCCTACTGACGTGGTCCAGTTAACGCACTAATCTTCCAATACCTATTTTTGGAATTCATAATTACATTAAACTGCCCAACTGCTACACGAACTATTTTGGAAGATAGAGATATTCCATCCAGAGCAAAGGAGAGACTTGCTTACTGCTCATTATAAAGATTCAAGTTCCCCCATATCAAGGTTCCTCTCTTAATGTAGCCCACTGCATATACAGGAGCTCTGTAGGAATGGGAAGTAGGGGAACATAGCGACTTATTTCCTTGAGTAATAAAGTTCCTTCATTCTGACCCATCATACATGAAACTGTGGCAGCCTAAATTGTTAATGGGCAAGTAGGCTAAAAATTTCAGGCACATAGCTGACAAAGGATATTAACATTTTCCAGATGCCATTTTATGTACAATGGGATGCTTTGAGAAAATAATTCTGGGTCAGCTATAATGGACACTAATCCAAGGACATTTCTGCCTATGACAACAGGAGTTAACATTGGAGAAACTAACTTTAGACACATTTATATGCATTTAATCAGAAGTGGCCCATTAAATAAAAATGGAATAAGATTGACAAGAATCAAAGTAAAAAAATCTTTTTTAGACTGAATATTTTCCTTAACTCTTAGAATCAGTGTTGATGAAAATACACTGGATTGTACCTTTTTTTTACAGGTTAAGAAAAGTATGCAGGGCTCTATGTTGTTCTAAGGTATTTGACTCAGATGAGAAACAGAGCATAGAAATATAACTCAATGACATTTTCCTCAAGGGATAAAGATAATAAATGTCGTTCCTTTGCTCTGCCCTTTATGTCTACCCTTTAGATAACTTTTTTTCCACTTTTTTCCTCATTCTATTTTCACATGCTTTGTGGGGGGATATAAAGAAGTAAAACAATATGGCTATCCTCAGAGAGCTTACAATGCATTTCAAAAGCAAAACATAGACACATCCAAAGTTACTAAATATAGAAGTATCAAAAAAATATGAATATATAAATTATCAAAAAAGTTATACTAGCCTTCATTGCCCTCTTCAAGATTGTTTTCACCATCATTATAATCCTCATCTAAACATACAAATTAATTCTTATTGCAATTCATTGATAGAAATAATATAAGTAACAGAGGTTTATTTAGTGACTAACATGGGAAAGTACTGTTAGAGGTTTTACATCAATGATGTTTAATTTTCCCCACATCCGAATTAGCTTAATTATATATAAATATGACACTCATATTGTTATATTGATTCCATTGCTAGAATCACAATAAGTCTATAGTATAATACCAGTAAGTTCATATGGCTAAGAGGCTTCAAAGTGAGTCAGGAGATCATTCCAGAGGTTATACTTATACACATCTCAGCAGGACGTCATTGACTGCCAAAGTAAATATTGCCGCAAATAGAGGGGTTCCTGAGGGCTCTGGAGACATCCAGACACTATAGGCAGGGCAGATAGCTCAGGAGTTTGGTGCTCTGCCAGTGGGCCCTACTTTGGAATTTATGCTCCCCAGTGTGACAAAGTTGAGCTCAGGTGTGGTTTCCCTACACATGGCGCTTCTGCCCCTTCTATTTGAACCTATAGTTAGTACTAGAGGTGATAGGTGTATGTCCAAGAGACTTAAATTTTTGGGCGGTCCATGTGCCAGCTGGGCCCTGAATCTTAACAGAGTTGCAATACCTACTCTCCAGGTCATTGGACTCACCCAGGACAACTAACAAGGAGATGATGATGGACAATGACCATCCCAAGGAAGAGAGAGTCTGCAATTGCAAGCAAGATAGTCCTATCAATCTGTCCAATGGGATCTAAGCCTCCTCTCAATTAGAGGCGGAGTGGTCATCACCACCCCAGAAGCCTCAGGATTGGGGAATGAACAATGGGCTAGCGTAGACTTACTGGTATTCTGCAATTTGGTTTTTATTTTGTATCATGCACGGATATGTGATTGCATGACCTCTTATCCTGTGTACAGGAGCTTCACATGCCATCAGTTTTCCAGGTCTCTTCTGTTTTTCTGAGGATTTTTAATGCTTAACCTCTTTTGTTTTTATTTTATTTATTTATTTATTTATTTATTTATTTAGAGGACTGGGGCCGGGGATTGAAACTGGGACCTCATATGCAGGAAGCCAGCAGTCAACTACTGAGCCACATAGGCTCCACTATACTTAATCACTTATTCTAGAAAATAACATTCTATGGCTCAGAAAACAAACAAGCAAACAACTAGCAACAGGTAAACAAGTGGGGGAGGGGAGTGGGAAAGGGAGGAAAAGGCAATTTTTCCAAAGTAAGAAACATTTATAGCATGTTTTTAGTGTAGAGCAATTTGCTAAGCAATATGCTTAAATTGTTTATCTCATGAAATTATTTAATTCTTCTTGAACTAGGTATTTTCATTTTTTGTTTTTTTAAATGAAACTGATATTGAAAGGCTGTCTCAGAATACAGTTGATAAATAAGAGATTCTTGAAAAGATTACTGCTACAGTCATTTTAATGTCAAATAGGACTCCATTAAAAAAAAAAACTATAAAATTTAAAGAGAAAAATTCACAATTATTTCAATATTTCATAATTTATTTTCACTTACCAACTTGCATAGAAAGACACTCTAAAATGGATGCGGCCTTTAAACAGTGATAATTTAAATAATCATAATAAAAAGAAATGATACAAAGTGGCACAATGCTTTTTCTAGATTGCTAGATTTATTTTGATGGTGACTATAATTGTGGTTAATTTACAATATCTACCCATTCTACAGTCTTAATCTAAACTGAAATATCTACTCATAATTTTAAAAACATGACTCCAATCAAAAAAGTAAAAACCAAAAATACTTTTTAATTATTGCTCATGTTGGGAGATTAAATTATATGAAAATTATAGAAATAAGAGAAAAGTAAAATTTTAGAAAGGCTAATTACCAAGTACTATATGTTTTACCAAACCACAGAGACTTATTATTTTAAAAAGAAGATTTTAAAAAGCAAAGAAAATTTCAAAAGAACAAACCTATAAAAAGAATGGTTAAAAATAAAAGAATTTTACTACTTTAACCATATGGAATAATAATGTGTAACTGAGCTTTGTGTTGTATGTGAATAAAACAAACACCCAAAAAAACGTAACATATCAAATAGAGATTTATCAAGTCCTCCAGATCGTTGTTGTTTTTTCATTCTAACTGTTTAAATAAGAGAATATGGTAGTCACTTTGTTTTTATATCCAATATTTCAATGCACAAATTATTCTCATATTGTAAAAATACATAATTCATATTAAGAAGTATACTGTATTCTAAATTAAAGTCTTTATGATCACAATTTAAAAGGTTAAAAACTGAAACATATTTCTAAATTTTAGTGTGTGCATTAAGGAAAAGTACTTTAAAATATCAGAATATATTGGTGAAATGGATCTATTCTGCTTTTTAGCCTATCTTATTCATTCTTTTATTCCATTGATGTGTTTACTGAACTCAAAGTGTACAACTGGTTGCGGTATATTTTTAGGTAACAATATTTGTTAATCATTATTTGCCTGTATACACGTATAATTATGAAATCGTCACTAGGGACACTGTTCGAATAGGCTCGGTAAATACACACTCAACTGATGGGTTCAAAGGAGGTTCATTTGATTACACTGTACTTCAGAGCAAACAAAAAAGGCTAGCTACTTTGATTCCACCATAAAGAAAGAACTGTTGATGGAATCAGTAAATAACAAGAGCAAAAAAAGTCTTCTTCAGGAGGGATACAGTAATATTAATTGGCCTCTTGATTAAGTTGGCCAAAAAATCATTCGTCTACCCTTTTCCATTTTTCAGAGATATACAGAGTAATATCTCATAAATTGAGTATTATTAAGGCAAAATATTTAGAAGAAAGGTAAAAAGGAAGATTGAAACACCCCATCCATGTAACAGGTTTGAAAGTCTTCTACTCTATGCCTGTTTAAGACTGATAATAGAGTATTATTAATAATTACTATAGACAAGTTAATTGTTCTCATAAATATTCAAAATAGAGAGACTTACAAATAAATGAGAAATATCATGTCCAAAAAAGAAAAAGTTAATGTGACAGTAAATAAATGAATGTGATAGCAGATATTTGGGAGTCAGGAGAGATCTTTATGAGGATATGACATTTAAACTGAAAACCAAAATCAAGAAGTGTGACACAAAGGAAGACCTTGGGTAAGAGGGGTGAAGTGTACAATTCTAAGAGTTCAAAGCCTGAGAAGGAATGTTCAAACAACAGAGAGATGGGCAGTGCATCTGGATGGCAATAAGCAAGAGGTAATGATAAAAATAACTTATGCTTACTGGGCACTCACTATGTAGCAGGCACTATTCTAAACATTTTACAAGATATTAACTCATTTAATCCTCTGAGCATTCTGATGAGGCAGATACAATCATTATGTCCAATTTACAGATGAGGTAATTGTGGAATTGAGCAATATAATAACACTTCCAAGATTATACTGCAAACAATTGGTGGGTACAAGATTTTTACCCCAGGAGTCTGCACAAGAAACCAGAGCTTTCGCTCTTTCCAATTGCATGCAACTGCCTGGTATACAGTAAGCAAATCACCTAGAACATTTTGAAGCAAAGTTGGAATTGGTATATTAAGTGATATGTAAACCACTGGATCATTTCCAGAGCATAATATAATCTATCTAGTTTATATATAAGCTCTGGCATTGGGTTCATAAATATAGGAAAGTTACTGAAAAGAAAAGAGAAGGTAAAGGAAAAAAAATAGCAAACACAAGGAAGTTAGAAGGCAAAGGATGAGCCAATGTTTTAGAATCGGTAACTATGAAGGGGGTGAGGGAAGAATGATAGGGAGAAAGTAGAGTTAAGGTTAGAAGAAGGGAGAAAAGAGCCCTGCACTTGGGCCACTAGGACATTTAAAGGTTACCTCTGCTCCAAGATATTTGTGTGCTCTTGGACAATTAGCTAAACTCTTTGGCACATTTGTTGCCTTATCTGTGAAATAAAGAGTTGAACCAAGACAGTGTTACAAAATCCAAAATATATACAAGCAAGTAAACTAGTTAGTGTATCTACTGATCATTTAAAGGTGGACGAGGAAAGGAGGGGAAACAGAGGTGAAAATCACTATATTCATGAAGGAAAGCAAGAGAAGAAATGAGCGGTAGACAGAACTTTTTTTGCCTCTTTGAGAAACACTGGAGTAGATGACCTCCATGGTCTACAGTTTTAAAATTCTATGATTCTATAATGAAGGTTTATATCAAGAATAAACTTTAAAAATATTTTATGTAAGAAATAGTTTCTCCTATACCTAAAAAACTCTAAGAAGAAAAACTGTGCTTACATGAAAAGCAAAGCAAATTGAATCCATTGAAATAACTTTAGGGCTCCTCTAGGGCATCCTGCATTGAACCCAACATTGTTCCCTGTCAAAATGGGTGCAAAGGAGAGAAACTATAAAAACTGCAAAAAAAACATTCACTTACATTAATCTAAGATGGTATATGCTGTTACTGCTGGAGCTCTGCTGTTATCTGATACTGGGCTACATGACCTTGAAAGATGAAGTACAGAAGTTTCTGCAAAGAAAAAAAAAAAGAGTGATATTTTTCACAAAGTGAATTATAAGCCCTTCTTAAATTAAATTTTATTTTATGAGAAAATCCATAGACAGGAGCTTGAATAGAATGCATTTAGAATATGAATTAATATTTTAGTTGTTTTTGCCATGTGTGGCTATTTCTCCTGCTTATGAAACAAAATTTTACCATCAGATAAAAAGACATGTTTTTCAAAGCAGTTAGAGATGATTGATGTGGACCACAACCATAAACTATATGGTTGTGAAACTATATATACATCAATTTATAGAGATACAGATTACAATAAAACATATACATATATACAAGTAAATTATATCTAAAGATTAAGAAAAAAAAAAAAAAAACATTGTCCATGGCTATGGTTTAAAACAAGTTAGATAACTTTGGCAAGCCATTTTGTTTGGGGTTTAAACAATGTTCATGACTCTGAATAAACATGTAAATCAGAATTAGTAAAGAAGGAAACATATCAGAATAAAAAAATTGAGGTAGTCAAATATTTTTCTGGCTTCTGGGTATTCTTCATCTCCAGTCTCATAAGTGCTAGAATAGGAGCCCTTTAGGTACTTCCCCTGACCCTGATTTCTATGTAGTCACTGAGTTCCCTATCCTGTGATCTTGACCTTGGTTTTATGACCTGACTCTAGTTTTCTGTGTTCTCCAGGATGCTGCCAGTTTGTTTTCCTATTGTGCTCACTATCCCATACCCTACCCAGATCCTAGTATCTGTGTTTCCCACGTGGAGTCCAGAAACCCGAACCTATCTTCTAATTATTCTTTTGCTGGTACACTGAAGGTGGCCTCTTGGTCTTGCAATGCATTCTGATATAATAAATTCTGCTGAGAATAAATTTACTTGAGAGGTACAATCTGAATATTCTATGAGAGACGGAAAGTACTATGCTCTCAAATAAGTCTTAATAAATATAGAAAAAAATCAGGATAAACATGGGTTTGACTGCCATATTTCATATACTTCAGTAGGTGAGTATAATAAAATGAATGATATAAAGATATAATTATTCCTTTAGTAGTAGATACAACAATGGAATTTGTTCCCCAAATGTTCTCCTAAAAAGTACTCAAACATTTGTCCAGAAAATACTTTCAAAAATGAATCACATAAAGCTAAAAAATGTAACGTGGCACTGTATAACTTTGTAAAACCTCATGTAAAATATGAATATGAGTGATATTGCATTTATAAGACTGTTTTTACAGAATATAAATACAAATATACTAGAGAGAAGGAAACAGAATAGCAACTATGTATGGCAGGGGAAGCATAGATTGACATTTGCATAATCAAAGTATTTTTTTTTAAATAAAAAATAAAATAAAGCAAAAAAATATAGAGAGATTGAGAGGTGATGAATTTTGTTTGTTTGGTTGATTGGTTTTTGTTTTTTAGTATTATATTATTACTGGAATAATGAAAATGCTCTGGGAATGATTGGGGTGATGAATGCACATTATGTCAAATACCATGGATTATACACTTTGGATGGATTTATGCTTTATTAATAAGTATCAATAAAATTGATTTGTTAAAAAATGATTAACATATATTATTAGATAAACAGTCTATGACATATGCTAAGGTAAGTTCCAATATTTTTTGCTCTGAAGATTGATATCAAGGAGGGCAACCATGGTCTTTGATTTGTGGGTCTTGGAGAGGAAGCATAACCTCTCATGGCAATATTTAACCAAGTTACTGCATGTCAAGTGTTCAGATACTCATTCTCAGAATTGCATTTTTTGCAGAATGATATGTATATTCTCAGACACTGCTTTGATCCATTGCCAGGAAATCAATTCTAAGTAATTATAGAAGGAAACCAGTCCTGTTTTAGGACTGTGCATGTTTAATACTGCCTGTTTTAACAATTTTTAAGATTTACCAAAGGAAATATGAGGGCTAGGAGAGAGGAAAAGAAACAAGGCAGTTGGGGAGGGGGATACCAGAGTTAAACTTGTCTTTGTGAATCAAATCTTTTTAGGTTGTTTATATGTCTTGGTTCAATCCAAAAAGAAACTTGAGATTGCTTTTTTCCAGAACTTCAAATCAACTATAGTTTTATAAATGGTATAACCCTCTTGATGCAAAGAGCATGTATTCCAAATCAATACGTTTAGTTTCATTCAAGAAAGTGCTTTTAAAAGTGGAACAAAGTGTAACCTAAATGGCTTTGCTATTTATTCAAGTATTATGAGAATTAAGTTTTCAGTGTGACTCTTGGAAAACAGACGTTCCAAAAACTTTTGGAATTTAAAAAATAATTTAGGGGCAGAGATATTATTGGGAAAATTCTGTGCTGCTTCAGGCACTTGATGCATTAACCAAAGGACATATTTTTAAATGTGCCAAGTGACTCTACATGGTGTTCTGTGTGCAAGTGTCTGTGCATGTGTATTGTCTAGAATGAAATCAACTGATATTACAACATTGACTCAAGTATCTGCAGTTGACAGTGCACCCTTCAGGCATTTTGGAAATCTTCAACTAAGTGCAGACAGCTGACAGAAAAAGAATGATGAATTAACACACTCAGGGCAAGGATAATAGCAGAGAGAGCTGGCTAAGGAATGTTTGGTAAGTCGGCTTGTAAATACAATAGTTCTATTAATTTTCACAGAAATTTTAACCTGGACGACTTAGAGGAAATTATACTCCATCTTTTACTATCTATCTAGTAATATTTCCAACAATGGTAAAAAACAGTCATTGATTAAACAATACCTATACAGTACACAGATTTCAGGAACAACTTAATATTGGATTTTGGTGGCATTGAATAAATATTAACTTAATATTAATTTAATCAGGAAATATGGTATTTTGAATATTTTAAAAACACCTTTAACATTACTATAACAGAAAACACATAAAATTTATGGAAACAAACATAAAATGTGTTGCTCTAGGAAACTGTTCAAATTACTTCACTCTGAACAAGTACCTTCAAGTACTTAAAACAACAGATCTAGGGTTAACCCATTTAGTTCAAGTAGAGTGTTATTTTAAAACCCACACAATAGCAGTGGCAAAGAAAATAATAAAATTGTAAACTGAGTACGGATTATATCTAGTAAGTAGAATTTATCACTAATAATTCTCCTGAAGAGCACTCATATTTGCTTTCCTCAGAGTGTCTCTATTTCTTATTCAATATCACATTTAAAAGAAAAAAACACATTGGGCCTGAGTCTAGTAGGGATAATTTATCATTTTTTTAAATGCCTGTATAAAATTAATACTTCCTTGTCTGAGATGATAAATCAAAATGATCACATGATTAAAATCAAAGTTAAATTGCTATAGACTTGAAAGCATCTTAATATATGCTTATGTCCACCCTAGTTTTCTTTAGGAAAACTTCCCTAGTATCCTTTTAAAAACACATAGAGTACCTATTTCATTTATTCCATTTATTTTTGAATTTAAATACACATGCCTTTAGTTTTAATACTGAGTTACACATTTATTTCATCATCTTTTCTAATTTATTGCTTGCAAATATACCTTGTTTTCTATTTTTGAGCCTTTTTGCCCAAGGGGTGTATATAATTCCTCATTGTTTATATCTCAAATAAATTCTTCCAGGTCGCTGAGCTTATCTTACATGTGCAGTGACTACACTTCATAAACAGCCAACTGAATTCAGTTACTTACAGGGGAATTTGATATCTTAGGACAAACCTATGGCTAGGGTCTAGGAAATACAAGTAGTTATGTTTGGGTAGGTATATGAAGAATAACTAGGAAGAACTTTAGGAGAAAACATTTTAAGGTGACAACAGAGCAGATTGCTATTTATTGCTTTCTAGTTGGGCCATACATCCAGGTTGGCTGCTCAACTAAAACATATTTGACAAGAAGCAAAAGTGGAGAAATGTTACCCGTAAAACATATGAGTTTTATAGCTTTTTCTACTACATTAGGAAATGTGTTAATTGCTTATAAAAAACCTCACCTTCTGAGGGTAAATAAGAAAATTAATATTACCAAGAGTTAACATTGCTATCTGACATCACAAAAGTGCTTTCCACTAGAGAAATCTACATGAGCTGCAGAAATATTGCGTGGTAGATATTGCTAGAGGCAGAGCTGACTTAAGCACCTCACCATGACATGTAGACCACTTCTTCCAACAATTGATTGCATGAGTGTCATAATCCACTGGAGAACCCACTATTTTTCACAGCATAAGAGAGTCACAATTCTAGAAAATGGCAGCATTTTAGCAGGAAGCAGAAGTATTGATGCAAAACTCAAAATGTCACCAGTTTTTATACAGTCGAACAGCATTAATAATGTATTTAATGAAGTCCTATAAAAAGTCGTAGAAAGGAAAATGCTACATCAAATTTAAAAGAAAATAAATATGGACAAAAATATGCAGTATTTTGTGAGTGCTTTCTTTGGGAAAAACAATCTTTCATATGTTACATGAACTAACTCTTTAATCTTTACAACAGGCTTCTCTGGTATTATTATTCCCATTTTATAGATGCGTGACTGAGGCAGAGAGAGTTTAAATACGTTTCTAAGGTCATACAACTAGCAAGTAGTAGAAAATCTCTTAATTCAGAGCTGCTACAGTTAACAAAATTCCAGGGATTATAGCTCACTAAATTCTCCTGAATAAGGTCAAATTATAGTTAGAATTATTTTCTCAGTCTGTAGTCATGGCTGAGTGGTTAAGGCGATAGACTAGAATTATTTACTCAGTGTATTCAATTATTACAGGAATTTCACCTTGCAGCTAGAAAGAATTATCTTAAATTTCCCTGAAATTCCACTTATTAAACACACGAGATATACAGAGCATCTAACTCCATATCAATAAAAACATTTCTAGGTCCGAGCTGGCACATTAATTTATTTAGGTTAAATTAATAACATAGTTGTCATGTATATTTTATAATGCTTTGGATTTTTGCATATACTAAAGTTTATGTAAAATATATCTCTAAGTTATAAGAATTGATAGGGGGTGCAATAAGAATTTATAGGGAATGCATTAGGAATAAATAAAAAGAACAATTCTAAATCAGGGAAATAAGTTCTCATCTGGGATTTGAACAAATTTGCCCTGTGTCCTAAGTTACTTATAACATATTATGGTTTTATTTTCTGTAAAAGAAAAAGTTTGTTATAAGTTGTAATCAAACTTATTTTGCAGATCAAATCATACAGGATTTTACAAATATTTTATTGCTTTCTCAGCGATGTTTCAACTCTAACTTTGTTTATAACATGTATCCTCTCATTCACTTACACATGCACACACATTTTATTTGGCACCACAGTGTTAGTGACACAAATCTGGATTAATTGCCTTCTTTTATGGGAATATGAAAGAATTTACAACCCAGTTTACAGAACTTCATTGGGGCCAAATTGGGGACTTCTTTAATATGCAATTTGCCTCTTTTATGCCATTTATAGTTCAGTCATATGAGCTTCTATTCCTCATCTAAAAAGCAAAATTCAGCTTTATGAGGAAAATCAACACACTGGAAGGATGGTGACTTTGAAGACAAGCAGATCTGGGTTTAAACCGCTTCTATTGGTTCTAGTTCAAGCTTTAACAAGTGTCCTGGCCTCATATATTCCAGTGTTCTTTATCTGTAGTTCATATAACTCTATAAGGTTTTCTAAAGGGTATAAGGCAGAAGATCATTTAAAGAAGCTTTGATAATGGTAATTTTATGGTCACTTTTTTGATTTTTAAATGATACCACAAGCCTGTAAAATAAGCATAACCAATGGATATGTTAGAATTATTCAAATTTTCAGTGTTCTATATTGTGCAATATTTAAATTGGAGTCACTGAGATTAGTGCAGCTCTCTTCCCACCCAGCAGAAACTGGTTTAGGGTAGGGATACTAGACCTAGTATATAGATAATTTATCATTACAACATCTATATTAATAAATAACACTATTTCCCCTCTGTCCCATTTTGTGATCAGGATCTTAACATTTTCTCAGTAGTATAGAAATTAAACTATAGTGAAACCTCTAAGTTGGTAAAGGAATTAAATTCTTCCGAGTCATGAAACATCAAAATAATTAGAATTAAACAAAAATTTGTATTTTATACATATTAACTAATTTCTTATAAGGTATTATATATTATATACTTTGTTTTATATTTATAATTTATGTGTATATGTATTTATAAATATGCATATTACTTATAAATATATAAACCTACCTATACATATTTATAAAATATATAAACAGATATACTTACAAGCATATTTAACCTAATAAACATACACAAATACATATAAAATACACACAAACATATAACACTTACAATATATTTATATATTTACATTTTTTAAAGGGATCAAAATAATTATAATGTAATAAAGATAAATACTTTACAAGCAGTAACTAATCTATTATAAGTGGTTAATAAATTAACTACTTTATCTATAAAACAACTGTGAATTCTATTTGGTGGGTTCACAGAATGAGAAAATTACAGCAGAATGATTTTGACTTTCCCAGTGTTACATAGCTTGTATGTAACAGAGCCAAGGTTTGATTCCTGGAATCCGGCTCCAAGATATAATCTCTTATCCACCACACTCTTTTCTCTTTGGCTTTGTAATATTCAATAAGATTGTGTATGCAGTTAATAAAGTGGTAGATGAACTTCAAACGGGGAAACGTAAACAAACGAGATAAAAGCTAAAATACAAACAGAGTAATACTAATTTTTCTCTGGGAAAATAAGGATTTGAAGTAATATGAGACCTGGTTGCAGATCTGTATTTTGTAATCTACTCTATCAGAAATTTTACTTAATTTCTATGAGCCTTAAATTCCTCAACTGTAAAAGTGTAATAATATTTACAATTAAACAAGACACAACAATTAAATAAAATATATGTAGGTGCCTTGCTCAAGTGCATGGTTCCTGGTAAGTTTAGAATAAAATAGAATAAGATGGGTAAAAAAGACCCTAGGAAAGCTTCCCTCTCAAGAAAAAAAAAATCCTGATGGTAAATGCAAAGAATTTGATCCCTTGCATAAACTATATCATACATCTATACATGGAATGCTAATTTTAAATTAAATAAACTTATTTAAAATTATAATAAGAGTATATGTCCCATAATTCTCCAACTTAATGTCTTGGGATGGTCCATATTTTCATTTGTTCTGGATTCATTAATAATTGTTTTACCTCAATTTTGTCCTGGCAGTAGATGGCAAGTTATTGTCACTATGAGGATTAATTTTATGTGTCAACTTGGCTAGGCTATCGTGCAATCTTGTTTGGTTAAAAACTAGTCTACACGCTCATGTGAAGGTATTTTGTCTATGTGATTAATATCTACAATTAGTTCACTTTAAGTAAAGGAGATTATCCTCAATAATGCATGCAGGTGACCTTGATCCACTCATTTGAAGGCTTTAAGAGCAAAGAAATGAAGTTTCCAAAGAGATAAAATTTTACTTCAAGACAGCACCATCTACTTCTGAGATTCCAGCCTGTTGGTGTCCCTTATGGATTTTGAACTCAAGACAACAACATCAATTCTTGCCTGAATTTCCAGCCTGCAAGCCTGCCCTACCAATTTCAGACTTCCCAGCCCCCACAATTACAGCCAATTCCTTGAAATATGTCTCTCTTATCAGTCCTGTACTCTGGAGAACTCTGACTGATTTAGTACCTTAGGTATAAAGTAGCAGGGAGACACTACTTAAGGAAAGGCTGAAAGCATTAAAAATGGTTTGGTCTAATAAAATAAACTAAGCCATTTGAAATTGAGACTGCAAAGTCTTTAAACCAATGACATTTTGGACAAGAGGACATATATTCATTCCACCAAAAGTATACTAGGATTAGGAGCATGCATTAAAGCTTGAAAGATTTCAATTTTGGTCAAATAAGAAGTTTGAAACACATAATTTTGCTGAGCTGCTAACTTAGATATTATAAGGATTACACACCAAAATTCATGCCTAGGCTGTCACTCAGATATTTCTGCTCTTCTTAGGGAAAGAATGCAGAGAAGTTTGCTATCTTGTTTATTCCAAGACCATATCAAATTTGATTAATTTAAAACAGTACCAAGTTACCCACATTCTAGTTAAAAGTATATGAAGATACAGAATATTTAATGAATTTTCAGCAAAAAAAAATATGATTTTAAGGTTATAGTATTTAAAGGATATTAGCATTAGAGTTATTTAAAAGAATGCAGCTATTTGTAAAAGCTCAGCTCTCAATTCTATAGGTAAATAAGGAAATGAGGTAAGATTTTTTCCTAGACTAAATTAGAATCTAATTTTCCCCCAAGAAGAAGTATAGGCTAAAAATGTAAGTAGTTTTATTACACAAGACATATCAATGCATTATCAAGTTATCCATATCTTGTCACTTACTAAAGGAAAACAACATTTTGGGGGACATATCAGGGGTCCGTGAGCTTGAATTGAAAAAAATCAACTTATTATCTTTATATTCTTTGACCTCTAACTGAAATCTAGCATTTCCTCCACTTACGAATGTATGCAACAAATAAATTACAGTAGTGTTCATTTCACCTGACTGGCAAAGGGGTCCATGGAACAAAAAATGTTAAGAACCCCTGCTCTAACGAATAAGGTAGAACACACGGAGGATCAAGTGGGCATTTCAGCACAGATAGAAACTAAAGGTAAGCATTCCTTGGAAACTCAATAAATGAAAAATACAGAAGGAGAAATGAAGAATGCCTTCAATAGACTCATCAGTAGAATAGATACAGCAACGGAAAGAATCAGTGAAAGAAAAGGGAGTTCTCATTTTAAATGATCAAAGTGATTATCTCTCTTAGCAGTATTATGAGTGAGCTCAGACTTTTTATGTAGACTGTTCATGCTTATAATGACAATTTTATATTTCAAATTGTTTTCTCTATATAGATTCTGAGGTGATGAACTTTCATTTGTATGTAAGAAGACAATTAAAATCCCTGAGCTAGTTGATGAAAAATCATGTGCATTATACCCACTGCCGACATATGACTTCTTCTGTCCTCTAACTTTTGTATTAATTTTAAAGAGAAACAAATGATACTTTTTTAATTTTAAAAGAAAACATAATCATTGCTAAACAGAGCTTTCTATTGGGATTATGGAGACTGAGTTTATGCATCTTCCATGTAGGAATTTTTCCTTCTGATCTGAGCCTGCGAGAGGCATATAACATATTGTTTAAGATGGGGGTCTTGAGTGGCACTACCTAGACTAAAATCCTAGCCCTACAACCCCACCACTTATTAGTTGCTTGGCCTTATTCAAGTTATTTAAATTTTCTCTGATCCAGTTTTCTCATCAGTACAAAATATGCTATTCTTATTAAAACAATGATTTGAAATATAATTGAAATGATTAGATGCAAACATTATACTAAATATATTAAAGAAAACTCTTACTATTTATTTACACTGTAAGTCAATTGTATCTTTAGAAGATCTCTACTGAAGCACTGTAATCAAAATGTTTTCCAGAACTCATTTGGTTGTTAAAGATATCAGTTTGACTTGTCTGTAAGAAAATTGGACATAATCAATTAAATTTAATAGAATCTTCTATAATAGGGTTGCTTTTTCATGTTCATACTACTAATCAGTCACAATTAACCTGCATAGTGAGTTCTGGTAAAATGTTTAAACTGATATTGTTGTATGATTTATGATGTTTTATCAGAGAATAATCAAATGTGAACTGAATTAAGTGCTGTCAATTTAATAAATGAATTTTTACTGAAGATAGAAGACAAAATATGCATAGCAGAGGGTGTATATAGTTATTTTATACCAATATTTAAATATTTGGAAAAGAAAAAAATTGTGCTTGCTGAGCCCTTGATTTTACAAACCTGTTCATTTATTTTAAGATTCATTTCCACCAGCTTCATGTTATAACATTGATATTTTCCTAAAATATTACCCTCAGGAATTTAAAAAAATGTTGTAAGTCATTGCAGATACCTCCTTTCCTACTTGAGGAGAACATTGTTATGGTGGCCTTCAGTCAAATGACATCTAAGAATATAAAAATAGTAAAGAATGCCTATTTTGCAACCAAAAAATGGTATTTTAGCATTTTCTTAAAATAGAGAAGGGATGAATGACAACAAATCAGCAATTTAGACTTGATTAATTTTATATTCAGGTGTGAAGTTATATTACTTGAAAGTATTAAATAAAATATATGGAAAAACCATAAGCAATGAAAGATTATATTTCTTAAGACATAGAAATACTTCAGATGAATATGTAAATATATTCTGACCAAAGAATTCAAGAGTGGATACTAGTTACTCTGAAGTCTGTCTTTCTTACTTCCTGTTATTTCAGCATTTATAATGCCTTATATAGCATTTTAAAATGCTGCAGCAAACTTTTCATATTCTGTGAATAATTCAAGAATTTCACTCTCTTCAAATCCAAAAAATGTATTGTCTTCTGTTTTTAATAAAAATAAAATTTTCTTAAGTAAGAAAAATATTACTTGGACTAACATGATAATTTTCATTAAAATGTTTACCTTTAGAACTGTGTCTGCATCTACTCTTGCCTTAATATAATTTAAAAGATATAACTAATAGAGTTTATATCCATGCCAAAAACTGTGGAGGAGCTAAGATTTTACACTACTTGTAACCTAAAAATTTAGCTTGACAGTTTCTTGGATGCTACTTATAAGACACAAAACTCATAGGCTAAAGACAAAGGACTTCATTACTCACAGGCCAGCAAGCTGCATTGCAGCAGCATGTGTGTTGTTTCTCCTTGACCATATGTCTCCACAAAATATGGACCCATATGGTTGACTGCACATGCTGTAGGTTAGATTATAGAAAAGGATCTATGAGTTTAGGATTTTGAATCTCTTATATTGAGCAATAAATATACCTACACTTTTTTCTGAAGGAAGATTTTATCTTTATTGTATTTCTAGTAAGCATCCCTGGACTTAGCACTGGAGATACACAATATTACTTCTAAGATTGTGGGCAATACAAACCTTCTTGAGAAGATAGTCTTGAACAAAGGAGAGCCAGTTCCTTGCTTGCAAAATTAGCAGAATCATAACACCCAATGACAGGATACACAATGATATTCCCAACTTAATTCTATAACTTCTTGACCTCTAGCCAATGTCCATAAGCATACCACTCCACCATCACTCTGGTTAACCTGACTAAAGAAGACTAAGACAAAGTTCATTCAACAGTTTCATACTACATTCAATTAGTGCTACTTTCAATAGGATTCCATATGGTAGGATGAGACCAAAATGCACTATTGAAATCAACACTATCCCCCTGAGTTATGGACCTACCCAGCTCAAAACATCCCATAAGCAATCAGGAAATTTTATAACATTTAAAAGATTAATTCATGATAAAGATATAACATTTACAAATGTATATGCAACTATTAACATGGCCTTAAGATGCTTGAGCTGAAAACTGACAGAATAGAAGGGGAAAAAAGACAATTCAATAATAATACTTAGAAGCTTCAATAGCCCACTATCTATAATCATTAGTACAAATAGAAGTACAAGGAAATAGAAGATGTAAACTTTATAAACCAATCAAACTCTAACAGGCTTCTATATTCCATCCAAATAACTGAATATTTCTTCTCAAGTACACATACAACATTCTCCAGGATAGTCCATAAGCTAGCATAGAAAACAAGCCTTAAAAATTTTTAAATGATAAAAACCATATGCAGTATTGCCAAGCCAAAATAGAATGAAATTAGAAATCATTAACTGAAGGTACTTTGAGAACTTCACAAATACCATAAAATTGAACAACACATGCATAAATAAACAATGGTCAAAGAAGAATCAGAAGGGAAATTAAAATGTAGTTTGATATGACCAAATATGAATAAACAACAAACTAAAACTTTTGATCTGCAGCTAAAGCAATGCTTAGGGGGAAATTTACAGCTGTAAAGTGCCTGCATTAAATTAAAGAAACATCTCAAATCAAAAACCTAACTTTTTACCTTAAGACTCTATTAAAAAATGAGAAAACTAATGCTAAAATAAAGAAAAAGAAAGGAAATAAAGATTAAAGTATAAATTAATGAGTTAGAGAAGGGAAAATCAATAGAGAAAAATCAATAGAGAAAAGTAAAAACAAAACACTAAAATTTAGTGTTTTGAAAAAGCCATCAAAGTTGACAATACCTTAGATAGATTAATCAAGAAGAGATAGAGAAAACTCATTAGTAATGTGAGGAATTAAATAAGTGGCATCACTACTGGCCTTACAGAAATAAAAAGGATTAAAAATGAATAATTTATACAAGTATATGTCAACAAAGGAGATAATAACAAATTCCTAGAAAGACACAAAAAGAAAGAGAGTCTGAATAGACTTATAATCAGTTGTGGTAGTTTAAGACTATTTATCACAGAAAATCATGTTCTTAAAGCTGGTCCATTCTTGTAGGTGTGAACCTATTATGGATAGGACTTTTTGATTAGGTTACTTCAGTTATAGACCTTTTGATTAGGTCACATCAGTAAGTCCTGGATCAGGGTGAGTCTTAATTCTCTTACTAGAGTCCCTCATAAATGGAATGAATATGGAAATACAGAGATAAAACTGAAAGCAAGAAGCTGAAGCAGTGAAACCTAGAGAGAAGGGATAGCCCAGCAGATGCCAATATGTGCTTTGACATTTAACAGAGGAGCTCAAAATTGCTGGCAGCTGGTCTTTGGGGAGAAAGCATAACCTGCTAATGCCTTGATTTGGGCTTTTTCTCAGCCTGGACCTGTAAGCTTGCAAGCCAATAAATAAGTCCCCATCATAAAAGCCAACCCATTTCTGGTATATTGAATTTCTGCTGCCTAGAAGACTGAAACACCAGTAAAGAAAATAAACTAGTAAATTTTAAAGTTTCCAGTTCACACAGATTGCATCACTGGTGAATGCTACCCAACCTTTCTAGAAAAACCAATACACATTCTTCACAAACACTTTCAAAGAAATAGAAAAGGAAAGAACATTTCCAAACTTATTTTATGAGGCCACTATAATCCTGATACTAACACCAGATAAAGACATCACAAAGAAAGAAAACTACAAACCAATATATCTTATTAATAAAGACATAAAATCTTCAAAAAGATACTGGCAAAATGAATTCATTGATGGGATGGAAAGTTTATATACCATGACCAAATTGGAATTATCCCAAGAATGAAAGATTGGTTCAACATCCCAAAATACATTTATCAATACATCATATCAATAGAATAAAGTACAAAGCCACATGATTATTTTAATAGATTCAACAAAAGCCTGTGTATTTCATAATAAAATACTCAACAAACTAGGTGTCATAACTATCAAAACTTTTGTGTGTTACCTCAGCATCATCTTATTTTGGCTAAGCCACTGACCTTTGGCCTAGGTAATGAACAGCTTTCCCATCTTGGTTCATAAATTCTCTCAGAGCTCAAACCCTCATTTTCAGCCATCACCCACACACTTTGCCCAAAAACCAACTGATCCTAAATGATATACTAACCATCCACACCATCCTTGGACCCATAGTCTCCTCATCTTTTTGTGCATGTTTGCTTTAAACTAACCAACCATTGAGTGCCATGGAAATATTACTAAACTTCACTTTTGGACTACAATAAAGACAAGGCAATGGGTAGCTTTTCTGCAGAAAAATGATCCTAAAATTACTATGGAAATAAATGGGATCCAGAAGAGCTAAAACAATCTTGCAAAGTACAAAAAGGTGCAATACTCACACTTCCCATTTTGAAAATTTATTATAAGGCTACAATAATCAAGACAATGTGATACAAATATAAAGACAGACATATGGACCATTGAAATAGAACTGAGATGCCAGAAATTAACCCTCACATTTATATCAATTGATTTTTGACAAGATGTCAAGACAATTCAGTGGGGGAAAACAGTCTTTCCAACAAATGCTTTGGGACAACTAGATATTCACTTGCAAAAGATTAATACTGTCGCCCTTTCTAACACCATACACAAAAATTAACAACAAAATTATCACAGGCTTAAATGTAAAAGATAGAAATATAAAATTCTTAGAAGAAAAGATAGAACTATACCTTTGTGACCTTGGGTTAGATAAATTCTTCTTAGATATGGCACCCAAAAGTACAAGCAACAAAAGAGAACATGGATAAATTGGACTTCATCACTATTAAAAATCTTCTGTGGAGAAAGTTTCTATATTGTGTGTTGTGGGAACACAAGCTCAGACAAAGCAGACTCACAGCAAAATGTTAGCTTATTACTTACACATCATAAAGGGTCCAAAAAATCCAGGGAAAAGATCCGGCTGTGACTTGTATCCCAAGAGGCCAACTATTCAGGTCAGTGTCAGTGGATTTCAGCTCCACACATCATGCTTCAGAGAGAAGAAACCAATTTTGCCTTGTCCCCCAGGATGGCCAACAGCTCAGCAGCTTCACACACCTCATGTCACCTCAGTGATGAGAAACACCTGTACTGCCTGAGTGATGAACTTTTATACAGTCCCGGGTGTTTGTGGGGAGGGCGGGGGAGTGGAGAGCGGACCCAGCCAATGAGAAACCTTTGCACTGACCAGCAGCTGGGGCTGTCAAGATTTAACGTCTCCCTGGCTGCCTGAGGTCTTTTATATAATAGAAATATACCAAACACCTGCATGCATACAATCAAAAGGGAAAAGGGAGAGGGGTAGTTGAGGTCTGGCAGAAGGCCAATTACTATGTCCATGGCTTTCGTAGCACCTTCTTTCTTTAAAAGATACCATCAAGTAAGTTAAAAACAAAATTCCCATAGAATCAGAGAAAATATTTATAAAACATATATCTCATAATATATGTGGTGGCTTAGAGCTATGTACACCAGAAAAAATATGTTCTTAATCTCTTTCTGTAGGTGTGAGCCCATCATAGTAGGACCTTTTGATGAAGTTACTTTAGTTAAGGTATGGTCCAACTGAACCAGGATGGGTCTTAATTCTATTACTGGAGTCCTTTATAAACAGAATTAAATTCAGACACAGAAAGAGAAAGCCACAGGGAGCAGTCAGAAGCTGGAAGTCAGTGGAACCAAGAAGCTAGGAGAGGCTACAATGTGCATTGCCATGTGACAGAAAAGGACCAAGAATTACCAGCAGCCGGCTCCAGTATGTCACAGTCTTTGGAGAGAAAGCATCACCTCAACTATACCTTGATTTCGGACTTCTAGATTTTAGCTTCAAAAATGTGAGCCAATAAATTCCCATTGTTTAAGTCAACCTATTGGATGGTATTTGCTTGAGCAGTCAGGAAACTAAAACTAGATACTTCTTTCTTCTAAAATATATGAAGAACTCTTATTATTCAATAATAAAAGACAGAAAAAAGGCATTTTAAATTGGGGCAAAAGATCTGAATAGATATTTCTCCAAATAACTTATACAAATGACCAATAAGTATGTGAAAAGATGCATAGCATCACTAGTCATTAAGGAAATGAAAACAAAACCAATATGAGAAACCTCTTCACACTCACTGGGATGGCTGAAATAAAAATAAATAAATAAAATCAGAAAATACCAAGTGTTAGAAGACAAGCAGAGAAATTGGAAACCTCATACATTGTTGGTAGCAATATAAAATTGTACAGGCACTTTTGACAATTCTTTACTATCTCCTCAAAAAGGTTAAATACATAGTAGCCATATGATCCAGCAATTCTGCCCCTAGGTATGTCCTCAGACAAATGAAAACATATGTCCATACAAAACTCATACATGAATGTTCATAGTGGCATTGTTCATACAAGCCAAAAAGCAGAAATTACCAAATATTCACAAACTGGTGGATGGATAACAGGGGTTGATATATGCATATAATAGAATATTATTCATCAGTAATAAGGAATGAGGTACTGATAAGTATTACAATGTGAATGAAACTTGAATGCATAATGAAAATGAATAAAGCCTGTCAAAATGGCCATATATTGTACAATTCCCATAATATGTAATGTCCAGAATAATAAAATGTATAGAGAAAGAAAGTGTATTAGTATTTGCCTAGGGCTGGGACCTGGAGTGTGTGTGTGGGGGTGAGAGGACTGATAATGTTAGAGGGTTTCTTTTTGGGGTAATCAAAGTATTCTAAAAGTCTATGTGTTGATGTGTACAAACTCTTTGAATATACTAAAAAGATTGAATTATATATTTTAAATGGGTGAAATATATGCATGTGAATTATATCACAATAAATTTTTTATGTAAAACTGGTACAAAAGGGAAAGAATGGCATCTTATATTCTCTTAATATTAAATCAGGGGTCCATGATCCCAAAGAAGCATAAATATTATAATTAATCAATTTATTTGCAATTATTTATGCTTGGGTATATTTCAATAACAGTGCAAAATCCAGGGCTTTGTATTGTCTTTTTCCTTGTATCCAATAAAAAAGTGATTCTTGTGACTACGCACACAAACACACACATCTCCATGTATGCTGGTTCACTCAGGGAAGTAGTGGTCAAAGGTATGAGAATGGCCCCAAGTTCTTCCCAATGAATGGAACAACCACAATCATTTTTCATTTCGCATAGTTGATGCAAAGTTGAACAGCTGAGGCAGCCTAGGAGACACCATCAAGTTTTAGCTTTGCCAGCCATCAGTGACCCTGACCCAGATATTTAGCTGAAACTGTAAATTGAGGGTCCCACTGAGCTAGCAGCTTTGCTTCTGGTGGCAGACCGGAAAATAACATTTTTACCAAAAAGAAACATTTTCACTTTTTCATGTAAAACTGAGATGCAATTGGGACCAGTCTGGCTTCACTGTTGAAGATGCCATTTCCATTTGACAAGTGAAACTTGTTGTTCCTTCCCACTGTCAGTTATTGAGTCCCAGATGACCAATACAGAATGGGAATATCAAGTCAGAGAGTTGCATAAACTATCTGGGTCAGGTATTTCATTTCAACAAAGTTCTAGCTAACAGGTGCTTTTCAAAAATAGTGTACCTGTTAGTCATCCATAGCTGGGCCCATCAGATAGCCAATTCATCCAAAAGCCCAAAGAATGCTTCTCCATGGAGGTTGCATCCCTTTGCCAGGGGTTTCAATTGGCAAAACATCAGTAACAGAGACTTTAACTCAATGGTTTAATTAGGGTCATGGGGTCCTAAATGTACACGTACTGTATATGCAGCCCTTCTCAACCAGGAGAATCCCCTCTGGCACTCATGGAAAGGGGGAAAGTAGCATATAACATAAGAAAAGCACATAACATATCAATTCTTACTCTACATTCAGATATGAAAGCAACAACAAGCACTGTTGTGGGATAAATGAAGGCAGAATACCCTTTCCGTGAACTCAAGGCCCTGGAATGTGGATGCATTGGTGTGGCCAACCACCTGACCCTCACGAACAGGGAACTGGATGTAAATGTCAAAAGAACATCTGCGGTAATAATCAGGAGGACTGGTAACTTTCAATTAGTAATATTTGTGCCCCACTGTTCCGTGTAGGTTATGAACAACCCCTGTACCGCTCCCCGACTGCCCCTCCGCCTCCGCCAGGTTGTGTGAGTGATAGACACATGACCTATGCTGGGCTCCCATGTGGTTTCTCTGGAATATCAAATTACTTGGTCAACCTTCCTGGGCTTGACCTCCTCTATTACAACTGTGTTGGCCTAAAGGGTCCCCCACACAAGTTCATGTTAGTCTCATTTTCCTACTTTAATTCTTGCCCAAAACCCATTAGTTAAATTTGGGCACCTTCCCTCCCTCCATAAGGCAAGGTAGGAAATAGATTTGGTGCCTGCATCTAAGGAAGCCATGAAAAATTTATTCTTTCCTTGAATTCTCCCAAGATACTCATCGAATGTGTCTGGCCTTCCATCATTTTTGGGGACAGGAAGAACTCGGTCCTACTCCTAATCATCTTTCTCCTTAAAGAAGCTGAAGACATGCTAAAGGGAGAGGGAGAGATAAGAGTGCAAGGAAAGAGAGAGCAGTTCTAAGCCAGTGAGCCAGGCATATATACTTTTAATTCCAAGCAGTAAAGTGATTGCTTGATGCCCAAATAAACAAATGTCTAATGTTTTCTATTTGCCCCAAATTGTGTATTAGCTGTTATGGTCATTATTACTCACAAATTGACTTCACCTTTTGGGATCCCCTTGGCTCATTTGTCACAGCCTATCCCTTTTCCACTGGAACCACACAGTTTGTACGCTTTGCTTTACTAGGTTTTGACTCTCATAATATTATTTTTGTTTTGCTTTATTTTAATTCCATCTTTATCTAGATTATTTGCTGCCCTGTTGTCATGGCAGTATCCCTTGTAATTCTGACCATTTTTAACACAGGGGTGAGGGTGTTTGTTTGTTTTAGTCAGATCAGTAGGACTGATAGCAAGAATTTATCTAGATTTCTTTGCATCTATACTTTTTAATTCTCTAGAGGGTATGTGTCATTGGTATTTTAAACCAACCTGGGGCAAGATTGATAAGATCATTCAATATCTTATTTGTGACTTCACGTAGAAGTTTGTCCATTTTAAGGGAATCCCTAAGAGTGTCAAATAGCCCTTATAGTCACTGCTAATAACTAAGATCATTTTTGGCTTGCTCTGAATTGATCTAAGTTTATCATGGTAGCTTATAGGAGAGGCTGAGCTGTAATATGGCACAGGTATTACCATTCTTTCTTAACACACATTATGCATCCTCCCTTTTTGTTTCCCAAGTGAACCAACAAATGTTTTTAAAATGCTCGGACTTCTGCCCACAGTGGTTATGAATTTCCTCCTTACATTACTCAGTGTACATATACACTTCTATAAATGTTGCCAGATAAGGAGGGTGGCAGAAACTTTTGCCCATCTGGTTTAAATCTTAGTACCTGTTGTTAAAAATGGCACATACCTGAGCTCACTACCAGCAGGCAAGGAGATGTCTCTGCCCACAGGAGAGTTAGCAGCAATGAGGACCATTCACAAGGCTGATATGGAAATTTCCCAATCCTCAATCAGTAACCACTGCCCCAATTCCTCCTCAGTAAAGTTAAAGAAATTGGCGGACCATTTATTGCAAACTAATTCATAAAATTTACCAAATTGCACATTATTGATTTTCATGGACTTCCTCATATTGCTTTTCAAAAAAGCCATGTCTTTGTCAGCATGTAATCCACATCATCAAAAGTGTTAAGAAGTAATGGATAGAGTTGATGGTAACATATTATAGTGAGTAGCAACTGGTTTATAAATAGGATTGCGGCTGTAAAGGGTAGTCTGAGGAAGAAAATGTCAATTGAAAGAAAGCTAAAGAATAATCTAGGGACTGAATAGCACAGTGAACCCAGAGGTGGATAGAATTGTGGTTGAGGGTACAAATGCAAGAGTGTCCTTCTGTGAGATAGAGCAGATGTACATCACTATTGCAATGTGGTGGGAATGTGGAGAAGCATGGGAAAAGTACAATTGGTGTGACCTATAGACTGTGGTTAACAGCAATACTATAATATTCTTGTGTCAATGCCAAAGATGTACTGTGTTGATAATGGAGGTGTATGGAAAAAGTGTGCCAAATGTACATTATAGGCCATTGTTGTTGGTTATAGTCTGATAATATTATCTCATAATCTGTAACAAATGTTCCACCACAGTGTGGTGTGTTGGTGAAGGGGTGTTGTATGGGAATTCTACACATGTGTATGATTGTTTTGAAAGTTCACAAACTCTGTAATAAAAATATATTTTTAAAATATAGGGTTGGTTGGGGGAAAAATACACCAAATGTAAGATAGGGACTATAATTAGTAGTAACATTTTGACGATGCTCTTGCATAGTTTGTAAAAAATGTATCACAACAATGCAAAGTGTTGGTGGAGGGGTGATGTATGACACCCCTGTATGATGTCATGTATGTTTATTTTGTAAGTTCACAATCTTTACTATAGACTTATTGTTTATGCGTGTTCATGTATGAATGATATACTTCAATAAAAAATATATTTTTAAAAAAGTGTTAAGAAGGATCTGTGATTTTACCTTACCTGCAAGCTAACAAATTACCCTGCCACCATTTCAGAGATGTTGGAAGGAGACACAAGACTCCTATTTTCGGGTCAGAGACAAAGAACTGTATTAACTCACAGCACAGCAGCAACATGAGTATTATCATGTGCATCAGATCCCCTTTTCACCCAAATCCCATGCATGCAAGCCATGCAGGCCCTGATGTATGTCTGTATATGCTGTGGTTTATACTACCAGAAAGGAACCCTTTGCTGTGGGTGGAGACATTATCTTTATAATAGACAGCATGCTATCTCCTTAGTCAATAGAGCAACACTATCTCTATATTCTGAGATAATAAACAAACCTGCAGTTTTCCCCAAGGGAAATGATATTTATCTCCATATTCCAAGATATTTTAACATACAATGATCTTTGAAAAGATAATCCAGAACAATGGGCAGCAGTGCCTCATTAGCAAGATTACAAAAATGTGAGATGCCCATGGAGCATTCTCTCCTGACAATCCATACATACATTTCATATTTAGTTATTTAACTCATATATCTGTAAACTCAAATTCTTATTTCTGAGGAATAATAGGTACTTTGGAAAAAATGGATAGTAAATATGAATCTATTCTTATCAATAATGCATCATTCCCCTTAAATATTATAAGACAGGGGAGTTTCAAAAGAAACCCAAAGTTTTACTTTGTATGACTTAATAAAATTTTTATATTATTGACACAATAGACAAATATTTATTTTTGATATAAAATCTTTTGTATGGGGACAGTTTCTTTGTTATCAAATCAATTACTTTAATATCATTTCCTTTTCTTGAACTTTCCTTTAAGCATCATTACCTTAAAAATGCATATACTTAAATCATAAGAAACAAGAGTTCAAAGACTATTCAGTGCAAATGATTTTTTTTTTAAAGAGGAGGAAACAAGAAAATTGAGGTTAAATGTGAGGTGAACTAGTTAGTGACCAAGAATATTGTCTTAATGGGCTAGTATTTGGGCTTTCCTCTAATTCATCTGTTATGAAATTCTTTACTTGTGTTTTCCATTTGCATGGAAATATGCAAAATCAAGCAAAAATTATATATGCATACATATATATTCATATATATGATAAGGAAATAAGAAATTTTAAATCCATGTCAAAAAGTTAACATATGCAAAAATTTGTGCATGCCTTTAGCAGGAAATGTACAGTGACATTAAAAGTTCTGTTTAGATGAATCAATGCTACAGTAACATTGAATCTAAGAGGCATTCATCTACATGTATAAAACTTCATATCTCAAAGACACCCTATTTAATATTAGTCCAAAATACAGAAAGCATATTTATTTATTATGTAAGCGAGGTAAAAATTGGAAATTGAAGATTGGGAAAAACATAAAATGATATTCATTTCACATGTTTATTTTCAATTGAATGAGTATAACAATTTAGGAGTCCCTAGAGGATATATGAAATGAAGTGGAAGAGAAATTCTTGTCTTATGAAGGGTTTACAAAATATATTAGTGGAGGGAAAACAAGAGAACAGAAACTAGCCCAAAAACAAATAAATCAATAAGAAAAAAATTAGTTCTATAGAAATAAAATACATACTAGAATATGATTTTAAAGCCAATGATATTTAACCATTATCCTAGTGACATTGATTAATAATAAGAATGCCTGCTTTCTACCTCTAAAGGTTTCTCAGAGGATGATATATGTCCACAATTTCTCACCAATCATTTTTCCTTGTCCACATTTCTTTTCCCTTCTTCCTCATTTCTACCTTATTATAGCATTTGGAAATGCCTTAACTACGGTCCATAAGATATATGTAAAATTAAGTCCTACTCCAAATTGTTTTAAACATGAGATTTAAAAAGAAATTTTAATAGATAAAATTTACTATTGACTGAATTTGTCAGCTAGAGATCATGCTTTTTATTTCAGAATAAATATTTTTCACACCACATTTAAAACTGATAATGTTATTAGACTTTTATGTGTGCTTTTCAACATTTTTATCAATCAATCAATTAATCAATAATTGGCCCTGAGTGTTCTCTAAACATATATATATATGACTATATGTATACAAAATTATTTAAGCATCTGTTATGAACCAATTGCTGTTTTCTTTGAGGCTCTTGGAATAAAATATTTTTTTTTTAAATGCTTTCTTTTATTAAGGAATTTGCATAATTTATAAGATATAAGGATAATAGATATAGCAAGTTCTCATTAATTTTTCCATACCTGGATTGAGGTATATGCAGGATTCATCCCTCATTCTTACCGACTTGTTTTATTTTGCCAGGTTATTCCTTTAATATTTGGAATCATCATTACTTGAACCATGCTTTGATGTTCAATCCTTCTACCCCAACAGCTTCCACTTTTTCTCAGGGCTAGATGTCCTTCCCCTTCTTTCCCTACCCTCACAACCCCAGGTAAACTCTTGAATGACTCTACATTTGTCTTGCTTCACAAAACCATTACCTTGTTGATATACAACTATATAGTGAGGAGAGTGGAATTTGATTGAAGAAAAAATACCCTAAAAATTAATCTCCATGACAATAAACCTTAAGTGCACGTTTAATCTTACTAGGCAACAAAAATATATTTGTTAATCCCAGTCTCTCCCCATATCCTAGGTGATTATTTTAAAACTCCTTTTTTCTCAAATACTCAAAACTTCCTTCTCTAGTCTAGTTCTTAGCTGATATCTTGCACCCATCATCTCACCTTATCATGCATATCATAATGCTAAGACTAATGGTAATTTTTCAAACACAATTTGACTTCATCCTCTCTGATATGTTTTCTTCAACTGGATTCCAGGACATAAAATAATATTGACTGTTAATGAGCAATGTTTTAGTTTACTCATTATTTTGATGCAATGATATAGACTAAATCATATGCTGAAAATTTAAATAGTGAACCAAGAAGAGTAATTAATAAGGTAACGTGATTTATCAGAGCCTGTATTCATCACAATTATACTTACTTTTATATTGGACTAGAGCTTGGAGGTGATGTTATTTTCTTGGGATGGAAGTGAGTATGGAACAAATTAAACTTCAATCAACATCTTCAGTGTGAAACAATATGGAGCATTCTGAGCTTATACAAGAAAAGAGAGCCTCAAAATTGTAAAGACAGAGAAAAACTACACCTGGTGTGATAAGGAACTGGAGGTATGTATTTTGCTAACTTTACTGGAGGAAATAAATTATCTGCATATTTAATTAGTAAAGTCTGATATGTTGACTTTATAGTAGACACAGAGAACAAATGACACCAGCCGTTGTGCATCAGACATTAGTATGAACCACAAAATATTAATTGCCCAATAGATAGGGCAAAATCAAGGGAAGGTAAAGGAAATCAAGGAACAAGTCAAAGACAATTTCTTACCTATATCACTTAAGGTTTACAATATTTTTATAGTGAAGGAGATTTGTAGGTCAATATAGGTATATTAGTTTTCTAGAGCTGCCATAAAAAATTGTGACAAACTTGTTGCCTTAAAACAACAGAAATGTGTTTCCTTACAGTCCTGGAAGCCAGAGGTCCACAATCAAAATGCTAGCAAAGCCAAGTTCTCTTTGATAACTGCACGGGACGATCCTTCCTTACTTCTTCCAGCTTCTCATGGCTCCAGTTGGTACTTCTGGCCAATAACTCCCATCTATGCTTCCATCTTCACATGGAATTCTCCTCTTTCTCTTCTCTTCTAAGGACATTTGTCATTGGATTTAGGACCCACACTATCCAGGATAATCTCATCTCCAGATCCTTTACTAAATTATATCTGCCAAGACTCTTTTTCCAAATAAAATCATACTCACAGGGATATACATTTTTTGAGAGGCCACCATGAGACCCACTGCAATAGAGTTGGCTTTATATAATATTTTGGTTATAATATTTAATTTATGTATACATTACATAGGGTAAATGATATTTCATTTGTTTAGAACTAACTACTAATGTAATTGTAGAATGCAAACTCATCAATTAGAGATGATTTCTCTCTCAGTACAAATGGCATAATGAGAATCTTAAATAAGACCCAATACAACAGAATACTTTTTATTGTGGATATACTGATGGCAATCCTTCTAAATATTTTTTCTAATGGTTCATAATTATGACCATATGTCCAACTCTCTGCTGAAGCTCATCTAAACTATAAATAGAGTTTACACTAAGGAAACAAAATTAATCAGTTTAATGACCTATGTCATTAATCAAAATAATTCAAATATCCTTAAGTTGCTTTAGGAATTTAAAAATAGAGTAATGTGAGAATGAGCAAAGTCTAACGTAGCAATAAAAAAAAAAATAATAAACTTAGTTTATGAAACCTTTAACATAGTTATAATTATATAATGTTCCATAAATTAAGTACAATCACTAAAAACATTGCTACTATTTTTTCACTGCTTCAGTTGACAGAGCTACTGTGTTTGTATTTACAATAACCCATGTATACATATATAACTATAATTATTTTCATATCTATCAATCTATATACTATAAAAAACATGAGTTCATAGTAATATCTCTGACTAATCTATCACCACTGGGTTTATTATAGCCTTTCTCCCTTACTTATTTATAATTTCTTACTCTGACAATGAGAAGCCTGGCTGCCATTACATACAATTTATTTACTTATTCGTTCAACCCTAGTGTACATGTGAAGTAATTTCAGAATTGCTAACCTGTATCCCTGTGAAAAAGAAATTTACCAAGGAGAGCACAATATTTATGGACAGTTCTTTTCATCCCTTAGCCTTACAGTATTCAGTTAAAATAGTTTTCCAAAGTTGCTTTCGCCCCCATCCCCTTCAATGCAATTATTTTACAATTAGATTCAATTGTCACAGTCAGCATTCCATGCTGGGATCCTTGACTTCTGTTTATTTATTTTTTAATCTGCGTACACTAAAGTTCACTCTTTATGGGTTTCAACAATGCATAAAATGATGCATATAGCACACTATATCATGCACAGCAGTTTTGTTGTTTAATTTTGAAAGAGAATATTAAGTTTAATAAGAAGTTGATAAGCCTGAGAGTCTTGGAATGAAAGTGTTTATGGAAAAATAAAATGTAACACATTTGATCTTAGAAGACAAAAGACAAAAACATCAAGGGAGAAAAGCAAACACAAAAAAGAGAATTATCTCCAAAAAGTCTCAAATTAATGAAAACATAATAATTGCAGAATGAAATAATTGTAGAATGAAACCTGATGTCATAAGGAGGTAAATGCTATAGAATAAAAAATAAGTAGAGCAAGTGATGTAGCGGAGGTTGAAAGTGAGAAAAGTTTCACTGAGAAAGTAAAATGTAGGCAAAGACTTTTTAGAAGGTGACAGAGGCATGTAAATATTCAGAGAAGGTTATTGCAAATAGATGAAAGCACTACAGCTGCATAATCCACTGGCCCCAAGTTGTTATTTAAATTTAAATTAATTAATTTAAAATTTTAATTTCTTTATTGAATTTCAGTGCTCAGTAACCACATATGGATACTACAGATTATATAACAGTTTCTTCCTTGCAGAAAATTCTACTGGAAAGCACTAGTCTTATAATGGCCTTATGTTGAAAGCATATACCTGCTTCCATTTGTAGAAACAGCAAGGAGCAGAGAGTGGAACAAGTAAGAGGAAAAGAAGTGAGAAAGGATATCAAAGAGAAACTTAGTGGATGGCATAGATGACATACTTATGTGAAGATATTTGTTGGTGAGGCAGTCCACCATGAGCCATAAGCATCCCTGCTGGAGAGGAAGTAGTCAATAAAAACAATTTGAATTGAATTGAATTGAAAGAGTTTAATTCAATGTTATAGAGGATATTCAAGCATAGTAGGCTAATTAAATTTATCATCCCTAAATGCCCCTTCCAACTCTGAAATGCAATAAAGTGATTCTCTGAAATCAGATTTCAGGATTTGGACTAGTTCCTAGCAAAGGAATATTTCTACTGTAGAACTGGCTAACAATCTGAGTACTTAGAAAAAGGGGTTCAAGAATTGCAAGCTTATCTAGGGAATAAATATGCTTCCTTGTCAATCAAAGCCATCTATATTTATTTACACATATGAGTTAGCCAATAGATAGCAGAGAGACCTGGAATCCTGCTATCTACCCTCTTCCAAAATATGTATTAGTTGAGGATATGTGGTATTAATTTGTTTCAACAGAGAAAAACAAAAGAAATTAGATTAACTTGATGCATTCTATCTATGCATTCAATCAGCTTAGATTGAATAAATGAAATAAGAAGGTAATAAGTTTTAAGAGCTTGAGTAACCCTGGTTTATAAATTTTAACTGCTCCTTAACTGGTTATAGGCAGGAAAGAATGAAGACTCCTTATAATAATAACTAACACATATGGTGGGTCAGTGTTTACCAATGTGTACTATGCATGTAAGGTACCCAATATGATAAAAAATATAACTGATAATATCATTATTAGTAGTATATAACATTGGATTTAATTTGTGTATAAAGAAAATCCTTCCTTTCTCCAACACATTTTCTTTTGTATTGGTGGTGGCGGTGTCGTTTTAGTTATTATTTTTTTCTTGCTAAAGGTGCAGTGAATATTTTTTAAGCAGGAACCAACAAAGAGTTTTACACACATAAAAATTCAAGCTAACAGGAACATGTTTTCCTAGTTTACTGAGAATTATTACATATGAGGTAATATCAAAACCATTGCTCAGAACAAGAAATATTGCATCCATTGCTTCCCCTTGATTGATCAAGTTTACATTAGTTTGATAGGACTTGTATTTTATGAAGCCATTGCTGTTATTAACTAATTCCAAGGGTAAATTACTTCCATAAAATAGGCCAGAATAATTCCCCTGTTGACTGACCAGGAGGTAAACTTCCTGGCAAGAGCAGACGAGTATTATTCCCTACACCCAAGAAAATTGCAGAAAGTACCAGTTATTCTACAGGTCACTAAGCAAATGAACAATCCTTTTCAGCTATAATCTTGTCCTTCAGAATAACCTTTCTCTTCCAGGTGCTGGTAAATTGATTTTATGACTTTATGATTTTTCATTACTTTCTGAGTAAAAGATTTAAATTAAGAGATCGGTAATTTCAAGGACTATACATTTTCTCTTTTCAAAATATGAGGCCAACATTTTCTCTGCATCAAAGTATTTAAAATATTCATAAAATGTATTTAAACAATTAACATATTTTACATTTGCCATATTTGATGCTTATCTTTATGAATTATCAAATTTAATTCATTTCCTCCTATTTTAGTTATTTTATCCATACAACTGTCTTTAAAAACTGATACATGTGTTTACCCTTTTTCATATCCAAGAAATGCTTTTTGTTTAGTAACATTTTATCTTTTAAAAATCTCAAATTGAGTAACTAGACAAGAATTAAGTAGGCAAGAATGTAAACCTTATTCCTATTTCTGCATAGATCTCTGAGAAAGTCCCTATTAATAAAATTGCAGCACAAATCAATGTTTAGAATAATAGACATGTGAAGAATGCATGCATCTTTGCAGAAGTGTTAATGTTACATGAAAAATTAATTCAGGGTAAGATTTGTAAGTCATTGAAAGCTATTCATTTATTAAGCACTGTTGATTGCCTTCTGCATTCCAGACCCACGTACTATGTGTCAAGAAGCAAGGACTGGAGATATAACACTCAAGAAGAAATGAAATTTCATCTCAAGAAACATGCCAAACACTAGAGGATACAATCATGAAAACAAAACTTTTAATAGACCAGTCCAAAATATTTTAAAAGTAGCTGCTAATTGTTGATGAGACTCATGGAAATATGCCACTGTTTCATGCATTTTGATTTAAAATAAAAATTTTATGGTTAAACGCAATTTGTTTGATATATTGTTACCATGAATGTATTCAGAAAGTTCCCTAATCAAGGTGGTGGAGAATATAGTGGGCATGAAGACAAATAGATAGCCAGATTAAATATCTACTACAGTATGAATATAACATCATGTCCTACTTAACATCAGGTTCTAATGTAAGGAACAGGCCAGTCCATCTAGAGAGTAGTAGCATATCATTGCATTGACTTTGACAGTAGAGGTGACCAGTTCAGTCTAATTGAAGGAAAGCCCATACTGTTGAGTCCATAGGTAACCACTATTCCTTTAATTATGGCAACAATATTGAGAATCCCATTGAGGAACCACTATGCTGAGGATGGGGAGAATGGGTGAGAGATTTCTCAGTAAAATTTTTTGGCCTTACCTTCAAGTTATAACTCAAAACTGATTACTTCTTCTGAAGGCCACTGCATCAAAATCTAAGATATCATGACCTCTTAGATAGATAATTGCCAGTTTGTCTCTCTCATTCCACTCTTCTCCCAACACAGTAGCCAGAGCGATCCTGTTACAATTAACTCACATAGAGTTACTTCTCTGCTTCAAACCCTCTATTGGTTGCTCGCATCAGTCAGAGAAAACAAAACACTTTCAATGATCTCACAATGTATGTGATCTAACTAAGCATTTTGCTCTTTCATATTATCTCCTAGTAAATTTCTCTCAGCTTAAAGTTTGCTTATGTCACATTGGTATCCTCAATGTTTCTGGATCATAATAGAAATTATCTTTCTTCAGAGACTCTACTTGCTTTTTCTTCTGCTTGGATGCTTTTTACTCAGATAGTATTATATTTTTAATATATTTTCAATTAAATGATTTTCTTATCTCTTTCTACCATTATAAAAAGATTAAATGAAGATTGGCATTTAAGTCTGTTCTGTGCAATGCTTGTACTCCAGGATGTAGAATAATGCCTTGCCTTTAGCAAGTCATCATTTAAAAATGCATGAAATAATAAAAAAAAAATAGTTCTTCTTTGTCCATCAGATTATTAAGATAATTGGTGAACATTCACATTAGAAGGCAACATTCCTATTTATGTAAAATTATTTTGAATGTTGCATAACCCAAACCTCTGTATCACCAATTCTTCTTTCTTGTTTATTGCAAATTCCTGATATTGTAACAAACAATTATCAATTGTCTATAAATCAGTGCAGATAAGTAATTATGGCCAACTCCCCTCCAAAGATATACACCTTGAAGTTTAGCCTACTGAAAAATTTTCTATTCCTCACCACCTTTCAAGGCCACACTTGACTATGGCTTTAATGCTACAGCAGTCTAATCCCAGTTGGTACAGAATATTATGAAGAACATTCATATATCAAAATCAATTATTTCTTTTTCAGGTGACAGATCATAATGAATTTCTCTTGGGGTATTTGGTGTGGGTTGAGGGAGAAGTATCACTGCATTAGAAATAAGGGCATTAGAAGAATAAGCCTCATACATATACAAAATTTTAGTACATTCAAGAGTCACTAGAGCCTGACCTTGCAAGTTACATTCCAAGTAACAATAGAATTCTGCTACAGCACACACCTATATTTATTGATTGATAGATAATATAACACACAGTTCAGAATCTGAAGCTCATATTGTATATGTACATTGTAATTTCTGATTAGACATTTAAGCTTTTTCAAGCACAAACAATAAAATTGTAGTTAACTTTTTGAACAAGAGAATACATATTTTCCATAGCAGAAATAACTTTGGTGCAAAACTCTAGATGATCTTTTTTGTGTTTCCCATATCATGCTGACCACTCTCCAAATATGGCACAAACACTTCAAATATTTTGAATATAATGATCGTAAGATCCACTTGAAAAGACAGCTTGTACCACAGCCTAAACCAAATGAAAGAGTCAGCATTTATATTTCTCCTTAACAAGAATTACCACCTGAGATGTTAATCATATTTATTATCTTGCTCCCAAGCATCATGAGCCATGAAGGTAGCATTTTTGTCTGTTTTGTGCAATGCTTATATCAAGTATCAAAAATAATTCTTGACATACAGCAAATGCTCAAAAAAAACCAGCCTGCCTTGCCCTTCACTTAGGAAATGATAGTCCAACAAAACCAAGTTACTAGACCTCCAGAAATTTCTGAGGATCCAGTTTCCTGAATTTTCAAAGGTATAGTCTTACTTTCTTAAGAAAGATGTTTTCATTAGCATTAGAAGATTGAGTACTGGTAGCCCATGATTCAGCTTTGCTTACCTGAATCCATGTGGCTTGAGTAGACCAAGCACCTGCTCTGAAAGACTCTACAGTGAAAGGAATAATGCATGGATGGAGTCTAATTGTACTGGAGACTTTAGTGAAAGAAAATGTTCTCAAGTGATTATGTTCAGGTCTTAAATTATTATCTTAATTTTGGTCCTAGGACCAGGCACTATTTTAGGTGTTGGGACATATCAGTGAATAAAACAGACCATATTTCTATCATCATAACACTTAAATGTTAGCAGAAAGAGAAAATATCTATTAAATGTATTACAGTATCATTAGGAATATTGAAGAAATAAGCTCTAGTTTGGGTTTTGGGAATAACTTGGACAATGTATTAGAGAATCAGATAACCAAGCCATATAACCCAGAATAATTAACCTTCTCAATTATTCCCATCAGGTAGGTAAGCCATGTAGAAAATAATGCACAGTAGACAGGGTTGGAATCTGGGTTATCTGAGAAGGGTTTTTGCACAAGAAACCTGGGCCACAGCAATAATGGAGATTGGCATATACAACAGATTGAACAAATAAATAAATAGATTAGAGAAAACAAGAGCCAGTTTTATCACCGACCAAGAAGTTACAAATACATTAAGGAAGAAAACTAAAATACACACTGTGGTACTGCAAGGGGATAGAGAAGTTAATATGGATTCCTAGTTTTATACATACTCAAACACATAAATATATATGCATGAGTTTGTGTATATACATATACCCCTTGGCTCTGTCCATTGAGAGGGCTTAGCAGCAGTGACATTCCCAATAGCAAACATGACACCTTGTGATCAGATAATGGCTTATAAATACCACTCTCCTCTAAGAGGAACCAAGGCTCCTTTGAGGAATGGCTGTTTTTAGGGCTACAGCTTAAAATTCAAAAAAGAGTATGAAATATTGTGTGTGTGTGTGTGTGTGTGCATGAGTATATGCATGCCAGAAGTAAGGAATCATACAAGTATTTCAAAGGTACACAAACGCTAGCTTGAGGGGTCATTCACTGGCCAAATCTGGGGCAATTCTAAGTATCAAAAAAATTATGATCGTAAAAGATAATAATCCGTATATAAGTTAGGTGTTCATGAGTCTGGGATGATATAAATGACTTGAAAAATTTAACCAGTGAAAAACAAATTCCATATTCTCAAAGTACCTACCTACAAAATACTCATTAATTATTGAGTGATGAAAGAATAGCTTAGAGTGAAGAAACATGTCATACATCATCTGCATCAAGTGATCAAAGTTAACAACACCAGTATTGGGACAAACAGAAATTATGTGACTTCTCATAGGAAGCAATAAAAAGACATGTTTCTGACAAAGATGCGTAAACTGAATCTAATCTTCAGGTAACATTAGAGCAGCTCCAAATGAGGGGTATTCTACAAAATAACTGTCTGTGATCTTCAAAAATGTCAAAGCCATAAAAAAATACAGGAAAGATGATGATCCACACCAGATCGAAGGAACTACAGGGATAGGACAACTAAATTCAATGTGTGATTCTGAATTGGATGGATTTTTATAAAGAAAATTATTGAGACCATTGAGAAAATTTTAATGAGGTCTGGGGATTAGATAGTGGTATAAGACTAATCATTATTTTTCTGATTTTGGTGGTTGTATATGGTTAGGTAGGAGAATAAATATTCTTATTCATAAGAAATGTGCGCTAGAGTCTTTTTGGATAATTAGGCATCATGACAACAATGTTCACTCAACCAGTACAGGAATAAGAAAGTTATTTGTACTATTCTTGTGACATTCTCTAAGTGTGAGATTGTTTAGCATTAAAATATTTAAAAATAAATCTAATGTGCAAATGTTCCCTTTCCGTAGATAATAATTGCCATGCAAAACTGTATATACTTATTTCATATTACTTGTGATGGTAAGGTTTGTGTGTCAACTTGGCTAAGTTATAGTATCCACTTGTTTGGTCCAGAAAGCACTGACCTGATTATTACTGTACTAATATTTTTTGTGTTTAAATCATCAGGAAGTTGAACGCATCTTTGTCTGATTACATCTACAATCCACAAAGGAGATTGCCTTCAGGAATAAGAGAATTATCATCCAATCAGTTGAAGGCCTTAAAGGAGAAATTGATGATTTCAGCAGTAAGAAAGAATTTCCTTTTCTACTTCAGCCAGCCAGCTTGTCCCGGGGGATTCATTAGAAACTTTCATCAGCATTCCCAGCTTGCAGCTTGCCATATGGAATTTAGATTTGCTAATCCCTGCAGTCATGTGAGCCAATTCCTATAATAAATGTCATATTTACATTAAATATCTTATTGGTGCTGTTCCCTTGGAGAATCCTTACTAATATATTACTTTTATTTTCTTAAAATATATAAAAATAATGGTGAGAATAAATTTGGTTTTATGCAAAATACATTAATTAGCTGTTCATTTTTATTAATATCCTGGTTATTATCTTATTATTTTATGTATCACAATATAAATGGGATAAAATTAAAATAAATATTTTTTGCATTATGTTTTTGGTTGTCTAAAACTACTTAAAACTTGGTGTTTTTTTAATTTGGATATAGGATCAGAACACTTTAAAAATAATCACATAGGAGGGCTTTTATTGAAACATTTCATCCTTTTTTATTTTTCCCCTTTACGTGTCATTTGAGTGGCTTCTGACTCCATCTTGATTCTTAAGAAGGCTGAAACATATGTTCTTTGAAGGGATTAGAGAAAATCATATTAGAAAGGTTTATTTACGAATTTTGTATCATTTTCCTAGAATATTAAAACATCATTATGCAAATTGGTTACTTTAATTGGCATTTTAAACCAGATTTATATTCTGATTTTCTCAGAAAGAAAACAACTAACAGTATCATATGTCATGTACAATGCCCAATGTCTTCTTTTTCTCTTATTCTTATTATAACTTTCTTATCTGTTGCTCTATATGTTGCATTATTTAAAGCTGTTTGACATATTTACTACTTTGTGGGGAGCTAATTGAAGAACAAAATTGCTTTTAACTTGCTATGATAGATTTTTCAAAAAAAAATTCAAGTTCAATTATTTATAGACTAATTTTCTGTTTGCTGTCTACTGGATAGTAAAGTGAAAAGTTCACAAATCTGGCTAGATGACACTTGCCTCCTCATATTCTAGGGCACTGACATTTCTCGGTGGACTGACAGTAAATCCTAACTCCCCAGGCTGCTTGTTAAATTTTAGAAGTTGATATAGTAACTTATATGTTTGGTCTCTCTTCAATGACCATGAATTCTGCTTATGGATGCTATTTAAAAAAAGGACATGAGACAGTAACAAATGGTACCTCAAAGACTAAATTTAACTGTGGTAAAGTTGAAACATAATCACTACTGCTACTTCCTATGAATATCCACCTTGATGCTTTAAAGACTTTAGGGACAGCTGTATTTTTCACATCCGATAAATTGTATTTTCATTTCAAGTTATTTCATTATCAGACCTATGGGCAGCCATCAATCACCTTGTGATCTTTGAATCATGCATCACTGTTATTAGAGTCCTGCTAGAGTTTAGTTTACCCACAAAAACACCCCAAAAATTTGGAAGCTGGTGCCATTTTATTTAGACAAAGAAAAAGAAATCATCACTGCCCCCTAAAAAAAAATGAAAACCACATATATTTTTAAGAACAAAGTATAATTTGTGTTTATACACAAATTAGCCAATATATTTTAAATAATATATAATAAAATATAAAAAAAATATTTTGATACAGAATTTCCGTTTTTGATTATCAGGAAATTATATGTTGCAAAGTTTTTATGAAAGTACAATGAAGAATATGTCATCACTTATTTCCTCACTAGGAAATATAATAAACTCTCAGATGTAATACAGAAAAAGCTATTCAGCATTTCTGAATATACATGCATATATGGAAAGTGATTTTGTCCTGTACCTTATTTGTAGACACTCAAAACTTGTCTATTCATGCTTCCTCAATTTTGCTCATTAAAAACTTAAGATTAATAACAACAGTACCCAAAGCTTTAACTCATTTATTCTCATTCAGTCAAGTTTTTGATGGAGAAAATGGCCAAAATATAATACTATACCACCTTTTTTTCTTTGCTGAAGTAACCACTGAAAGTTTCATAAGGTACTCAGATACTTAAATATCTATAGAGTCATTAATTTATCTCTAATCTTTATTAATCCTAGGTTTCTTAATCCAAAATCACATGTAAAATCATGCATTTTCATGACTGCACAACATGCTGGTTAAACAGTATAGAAAATCTCTGCAATAGCATACATTATTAAATAATTAATTAATAAATAATTTAAAGCAAATAGCTAGTGAACATAAGAGGAATCCAACACTCATTGCTTAAGCTTTTAGGATCTAAGCCAATGTATTTAACATCTTTAAAGGACTACTGACTTACAGATTCAGTTTTTAAAAAGGCATACAGAGAGGCATGTTTAATAGTCACTGTTTCTCAAATCTGCCAGACTAAATGATATATCTATTGCTTTGCAAATGTGCTTTCTATTGTTGAGAATGCTCTTTACTTGCTGCTCTGTCTAGTCTAATACACTTAGCCTTCAAATGCCAGCTGAAATCTTATTTTTTTGCTAAAACTTTCTACATATTTTCCAAAAATCCCAACTCTGATTCATCTTTCTGAGTTATTATCGGTAAAGTAGCAATTATCCATTGATCTAAGAGATCTCCTTCTATCTTTATTTTCATCATTATTATCTTCATCATCACCTTTACCACCATCTAGTTTCCATCTTGATAAGTAATAAGTTCCAGATGCTAAGCAAATGCTTCATGAAAAATCTCATTTAATACTCAGATGAACCTGTAATTTTGAAATATTTATTCATATCTTTATTTTATAGTCAAACTCATCTAATAAAAATCACATAATTATCATCTGGAGTGTCATACACAATCACCGAGTGATAGAGTTGGTCTTGTACTAAGTCTGTCTATTTTCAAAATTGATGAAATTAATTACTATGCTATATAGCTATATATTTGCTTCAGGCCTCTGTGTTTTTTGTAAAGAATTACCTAGCACAATACTTGTCACATAGCAAGTCCTCAATGAATTTTTAAGAAAAAATTTATTAATGATTTCACAAATAAAGTGAAGTTGATGTGGCATGATCTAATACTAGTTCAATCAAGTAACATATTACTTGTTCTTGGTTATATTCATTTTGAGAGAGGCTCAAGTTTTTGTAATTGAATACTTTTAATAAATAACATGGACATGTCTTATGAAAATAAGTTCAGAATGAATATATTTATATAGGAATAAACAAAGAGATAGCTATAGGAATGATAGATTTTGATAGACAATGCTTTGGAAAGGATTGAATTAGAAGTATTTTACATATTATTTTCAAAAGCAGTAAGAATAAACTATTCCTGATATTTAGGAAGACAGAAGTAATAAAAAATATTTTAATTATGTATTCACTTTCAAACGGAAGATACTTTTGAAAGCAAAGATAATCAATTTTACAGCCTTGCAAATATATTCTTAAAATGATATTGTTACTCAAACAACATCAATTACATTTTTTAGAAGGCTTGACACTTAGGTCATTAATTTTCAGATATAGAACTCAAAAAATTACTCACTAATAGCTATAAAATGAGAAGATTTGGGACATAAAATTGAAAATACACTTTTTATGGAAGGTCATTGAAATAAGTAGATAATCTTTTCAGTTAAGTAATTTCTGGAAGCTATATCTTCATTTATCATCTGACAGGTCCACAATAGCAATACATGTCCTCATGATCATGAACCTCAGTATTATATCTTTAAAGAGCCTTTTCATACAAGTGTTCTAGGATTGGCAATTTGTGCTGAGTCAAGTGGCAAAACTGTTTATGAGTTAAAGAAGCATGCTTGAGTTTTTTAAACTTTTATTTTAATTTTATGTATTGTATTTAGATGTCTTTTTATATTTAGCATTCTTCCTAAAATATTAATGTCTTTATATTAGCATAGTTAGAATTTAAGCTGAGGAAAGTCCTTTAAAATGTTAGTTATTTTCTAATTATTTGCAATTAATCTCAAGTAAATAGGAATTATGATTTAACTTTGTTCAGAGAAAATAGCACCTTTTAAAAATATTCTCTTCAAAACTTAAGCAACCTGGATTGATGACCCCTAATTCTAATTTGAAGGCAAACACAAAATCATTTTCCCTAAGTATATATGTCCTGTCATTACCTGACTCATAATCTCTATCATTCTAAAAAGTTTCTGCTTGATCCAGTTATATCACTGAGGGAAGACAAATATTCCCTTGATTTTGCTGGTGTAACTTCTGGCCTCCCGAGCTCTTGCATTTGATATGCTATGAAGATACAAAATGTTTGCTTTCATTTCTCCAAGAAACATCTGCTCTTTTCATGGCATGGGTATTCGACCTGCAGCATTTGTTTTCTTATTGGTAAAGCCATTTGCTCCCATTCAAAGTATATAAACATTCTTTTATCTAATTCAGACATTTAAATTCCCAGGTAGATTCCTGGGTTAATGGAAAAAGTAAGAGAATAACCAAAATGCTTGTAGAAGAAATTAGAGCATATTTTCCTATGTGTATGCATTTCAAAAGGTATTATTTTAGTTTGCTAAAGGCTGCCAATCCAAAAATTCCAGAAATCGGTTGGCTTTTATAATGGGAATCTATTAGGGTAAAATCTTAGTTCTGAGACTGTGAAAATGTCTAAATTAAGGCATCATCAAAGATGTTGTCTCACACCCAAAATCAGCTGCTGGAAGATCTTGGACTCCTGTCAAGTGACAAGACAAAATGGTGGCCAGTCTCTCTCCTCCAGGCTTACTTTCTCCCTGAACTCAATTGTGGGTGGTTAGGTATATGGCTCATCTCTCCTTGGGACTCATTTCTTTAGCTTCTGGCTGCTCTACTGATTCCAGCCTCCACTCTATCTCTCAACATCTCATGATTTCTCTGTCTTTTTTGCATTGTAGGCCATGCTGAAATCCTCTCTCAAATGGCAGGGTAAAAATGGCAGTTCTCTTTCTTTGTGTTGGATTTGTATGAGACTCTATTAAAAGGATTAGGACCCACTCTGGGTCCCACAATCTAATCAAAGGCCTTTAACTAAAGTGACCTAATAAAAAGGCCACTTAACTGAATCTAAACAAAAGATCCCACATACAATAGGCTTGCACATACAGGAATGGGTTAGCTTAAAACATAGTTTTCTGAGGTCCACAAAACACTCAAGGCAGGACAGGAACAAAATATCATATTTAAAATTTTACAACTTTTGTCTTATCTACCCTATGGAGATACCCATTTACATTCCAAATAGTAAGGACCCAGAATCTTTTCCCCTATCTTCCAGGGAGAATTTATTTATATAGCAAAGGATTCTCTCCTTTCAGTAAGGGTGAGGGAACAGCTGTCCCTCTCCATAAAATTCTTAAATTCCTATTTCTAGGATTCTTTGCTTACAGTACAGACAACAATAGGTGAAGGGGACATCAGGGTCTCATCAGATCACACTAGGGCAAAGGATAATTGATGTGGTTGCTGCTGTCAGTAATAATTAATTTTTCACTGCACCAGAAATTTTGTGTCCACTTTCCATATACGCATATGTAAATATCAAATCTTAGCTTACAGTTTTGGGAAGATGGCATTAGAGTAGGCAGGCAGGGCTCAATTCTCTCACAAAAACAATGAATAAAGGGCCAAAAGCTGCCAGAGGGACCTGTTTTAGGGGTCGGCAGACCAGGACTGTGCTGTACAACCCATGGACAGACAGATGAAGACCCAAAACAACAAACATGAGTTACTAAACTCTGACAGCAGCCAGGAAGGGCCCCATCCCCTACCCTCTAGCCGTTAAGCCTGGATAAAACCCCTCGCTCACTTTAGCCAACTGAGAGGGGAACAGATGTCTTCCTCCTGTTACAAGGGAAGAAGGAGGATGTGCCATAGGACAGTAAGTGGTTTCTCTTCAGTGAATTCAGCCAGCAGTGCCCACCTTGAATCTCAGCTCTGGCCAGATCAAAAGCAGAGTTGAAAGAAACACCTCTGTGGAAAGGTTCACCAATGAAAACCATCTGCTGGACAGACAGAAAGTACAAGGAGAAAAACTGCCTATAGGTCACTTTTTAGCACCAACTCTGGAGAGAAAATCTGTGCCACATAATGATTTCCTGGCCTGATTTTGATAACTGAAGCTGGGCAATTTTATATACTCAGAATAAGTTGAACCAGAAAAAGAAAAACTAAGCAAGAGAAAGAAATTGACCATGAGAGTAAATTCACCAACACATTCAGATGCCTAGTTATCAGCAAAAAATTTACAAGCCATACAAAGAAACAGGAAGAGATGGCCCATTCCAAGAAACAAACCAAATATCCTGATGAGATACAGAATTTAAAACAATTAATCAATGATAATCACACAAATCTGCTGAATCAATTCAAAGAATTGAAGGAAAATATTACTAAAGAGATAAGGGATATAGGATACTAAGAAAACACTGGGTGAGCATAAGAACAATTTGAAAGTCTACAAAGAAAAGTAAGAGCTTAAGGGAATGAAAGACACAATGGATTAGATTAAAAACACATCACAGGCACATAACAGCAGATTTGAATTGCTCAAAGACAGATTAGTGATATTGAAGACAGATCATCTGAATTGGAAAAGACAGGAGAATAGAAAGAGAAAAGAATGTAAAAAAATTGAACAGGGTCTCAAGAAATTGAATAACAATACAAAATGCACAAACCCATGCAATATCAGTGTCCCAGAAGAAGAAGAGAATGGAAAGGGGGCAGAAAGAATATTTGATGATTAGTGACCAAAAGCTTTCCAAACCTTATGACATAAATATCGATATCCAAGAAGGATAATGCACCCCAAACAGAATAAATCCAAATAGACCTAATCTGAGATATCTACTATGCAGAAAGTCAAATATCAGAGATAAAGGGATGATTCTGAAAGCAGGAAGAGAAAAGAAGAGTATCACATACAGGACAACCTGAACAAGATTAAGTGCTATATTTAGAAACCTGAAAAAGAAAAACTGCCAGCCAAGTATTCTGTGTATGGCAAAACTGTCTTTCAAAAATTAAGTTGAGGTTAATGTCTTCACAGACAAAGAAAACCTGAGAGAGTATTTTACCAAAGGACCAGAATTATAAGATGTACTAAAGGGAGTGCTGCAAGCTAAAAGGAAAAAGAGCAAGAGATTTGGAGAAGAGTTTAGAAATGAAGATTATTAGGTAGAGTAAATTAATGGGTAAAAAGACAGACAATGTTAAGTTATGACAACAAAAGCCAAAGGAAAAAATGAACAAAGTACATAATGCCTTTACAGTAATAACATTGAATACTAATGGATTGAACCACCCAAACAAAGACAGAGATGGATAGAATGGATTTTTAAAAAATGGGCCATCTATATGCTGTCTACAAGAGACATACCTCAGATGTAAGGATATAACCAGGTTGAAAGTGAAAAGTTGGAAAAAGATATTCCACAAAAATTGATGCAAAGAAAAGAGCTAGAGTAGTAACACTAATATCAGACAAAAGAGATTTTAAACACAAAATTGTTTTAAAGGAAGAAGAAGGTTATTGGATATTAATAACAGAGACAATTAACCAAGAAGAAATAACTATAATAAATGCACCTAACCAGGGTGCCCCAAGATACATGAGTCACACACAGACAAAACTGAAGGGAGAAATAGATGTCTCTACAATAATAGTTAGAGACTTCAATTCACCACTCTCAGGACTGGATGGAACATCTGGACAGAGAATAAATAAAGAAACATAGAGCTTGAATAATATGATAAATGAGACAAACCTAACAAACATTTATAGAGCATTACACACCAAACAGCAAGATATACATTGTTTTCAAGTGCTCACGAATCCTTCTCCAAGACAGATCATATGTTGGGCCACAAGACAGGTCTCAATAAATTTAAAAAGACTAAAATTATGCAAAATACTTTCTCTGATCATAACAGATTGAATCTTGAAATTAATAATGGACAGAAAAAGGGAAAATACATTTATATATTGAGACTAAACAACATATTCTTAATCATTGGGTCAAAGAAAAAATTGAAAGAGAGTTCAGTAAATATCTAGAGATGAATGAAACTGAGAACGCAATGTATCAAAACCTATGGGACATCACAAAGGCAGTGCTGAGATGGAAACTTATTACCCTCGATGCTTTCATTAAAAAAGCAGAAAGAACTAAAATTGAAGATATAACTGCACACCTGGAGGAATTAGAAAAAGAATAGCAAACTAACCCCAAACCAAGCCAAAGGAAATAAATAGTAAAGAACAGAGCAGAAAAAATGAAATTAGAAACAAACAGACAAAAAGAGAATCAACAAAACCAAAAGTTGGTTCTTTGAGTAGATCAACAAAATCAATAAACTCTTAGTTAGACGGACAAAGGAAAAATGAAAGAAGATGGAAATAAATAAAATCAGAATTGAGAGGGGGTACATTACCACTGACCCCACAGAAATAAGAGAGATCATAAAAGGACACTATTAACAACTGTACATCAAAATATTAGACAATGTAGAAGAGATGGACAAATTCCTGGAAACACATGAACCACCAGTACACTGAGCCTAGCAGAAATGAAGGCTCCAACAAACCAATCACAAGTAAAGAGATTCAAATAGTCATAAAAACTTCCCAAAGGTGAAAAAACTCACAGCCAGATGGTTTCACATGTGATTTCCAACAATCATTCAAAGATGACCTAATACCAATCTTGCTCAAGCTCTTCCAAAAAATTGAACAAGAAGCAACATTACCAAACTCATTCTGTGAATCTAACATCATCCTGATACCAAAACCAGGTAAACATACTATTAAAAACGAAATGTACAAACCAATATCTCTAATGAATATAGATGCAAAAATCCTCAACAAAATACTTGCAACCCAAATCCAAAAGCACATTAAAATAATTATACACCATGATCAAGTGGGGTTTTATCCATGTATGCAAGGATGGTTCAACACAAGAAAATCAGTTAGTGTAATAAACCATATTAATAAATTGAAGAAGAAAAAGCATATGATCTTCTCTATTGATGCAGAAAAGGCATTTGAGAAAAACATATTTGGAATGATAAAAACATTCTAAAAGATAGGAATAGAAAGAAGCATTCTCTATGTGGTAAAGCACATATATGATAAATCTACAGCTAGCATTGTACTCAATGGTGAAAGACTGAAAGCTTCCCCACTGAGATAGGAACAAGACAAGGATGTCTACTATCAACACTGTTATTCATTATTGTGCTAGAAGTTCTAGTTAGAGATATTAAGCTAGAAAAAGAAATAAAAGGCACCTAAATAGGAAAGGAAGAACTAAAACTTTCTCTATTCACTAGATATATGGCCTTATATCTATAAAATCTTGAAAAATCCACAGCAAAGCTACTAGAACTAATAGACAAATTCATCAAAGTGGCGGGATATAAGATTAATGTGCAAAAATCAATAGCGTTACTCTACACTACTGATGAGCAATCTGAGGAGGAAATCAGAAAAAAAAAGTCTATTTAAATAGTGACTAAAACAATTAAATATTTAGGAATAATCTTAACCAAGGACATAAAGGACCTGATTTCAGAAAACTGCAAAATATTGCTAAGGCAGACTTAAATAAACAGAAAGACATTCCATGTTCCTAGACTGGAAGACTAAAAGTCGTTAAGATGTCAGCGCTACACAAACTGATTTACAGATTCAATGCAATCCCAATAAAAATCTCAACAGCATTTTTTGAAATGGAAACGTCAATTATCAAATTTGTTTGGAAGGTAAAGGTCCCTGAACAACCAAAAATGTCTTAAAAATAAAGAAGTTGGAGTAAAAATAAAGAAATTGGAGTACTCTCATTTCATGACTTTAAACATATTACTTAGCTACAGTGGTAAAAACAGCAAGTTACTGTCATAAAGACAGACAGATTAACCAATGGAACAAAATCTAGGACTCAGAAATAGACCTTCACATCTACAGTCAAGGGATTTTTGACAAGGTTGTCAAGCCCTCCCAGCTGAGCCAGAACAGCCTATTCAACAAATAGTACTGGGAAAACTGGATAGCCATATCTCACACCTTATAAAAAAATTAACTCAAAATCAATCAAGAACCTAAATATAAAAGAAACAACCAAAAAACTCCAAGAAGAAAATATAGGAAAACATCTGCACGATCTTGTCATAGGCAGTAATTTCTTTAACCTTGTACCAAAACCTGAGCAACAAAATAAAAAAATAGATAAATGGGACCTCCTCATAATTAAACATTTTTACACCTCAAGTGACTTTGTCAAAAGGATGAAAAGTCACCCAAATCTATGGGAGAAAATATTTGGAAATCATATATCCGATAAGGTTTTAATATCCTTTATATATAAAGAGATCATACAAGTCAACAGTAAAAAGACAAACTACCTAAGTAAACAATTGGGCAAAAGCCTTGAATAGACATTTGTCCAAGGAAGAAATACAAGTAGTGAAAAAACACATGAAATAATGTTCAATATCACTAGCAATTAGGGAAATGAAAATCAAAATTATAATGAGGTATCATTTCACACCTTTTAGAATGGCCACTATTAAAAAGTCAGAACTACAAGTGTTGGAGAGGATGTGGAGAGATAGGAATGCTTATTCACTATTGGTGGGAATGTAGAATGGTACAGCCACTGTGGAGGACTGTTTGACAGTTCCTAAGGAAGTTGAATATAGATTTGTCATGTGACCCAGCAGTACCACTACTAGGTAGATACCTAGAAGAACTGAGAGCAGAGACACGAACAGACATTTGCACACAGATGTTCACAGTGGCATTATTCATGATTGTCAAAAGATGGAAATAACCCAGGTGTCCATAGCCCAATGAATGTATAAACAAATAGTGGTGTATATACATGATGGAATATTATTCAGCTGTAAGAAGAAATGATGTTGTGAAGCATGTGACAAAATGGATGAACCTGAAGGACATTATTTTGAGTGAAGCAAGCTAGACACAAAAGGACAAGTACTGTATGATTGCTCTATTACAAACTAAATACATTGTATAAACGCATGGAGTTAATAATTAGAAAATTGGTCACCAGATAATAGAATGAGGGTAGAGAATGGAAAGCTGAGGGTTAATTTGTGCAGAATTTGTAAAGAGTTTGTTTGTAAATCTTTGGAAATGAATAAAAATGGTGAAAGCACATCATAATGTTTGTAACTAGAAGTGCTGTTACATGGGTATGACAGTGGTTGAAAGGGAAAATCTAAGAACATTTATATTACTGAAAGGAAAGCTAAAAATGTAACATGGATTGCATTACATAGTGATACCTCATGTGAAATATGAATATGGGTAATATTGTATGTATAAGACTGTTTTTAATAAATATAAATACAAATAAACTAGAAAGACAGAAACAGGATAGCTATATATGACATAGGAAGTGTAGAGAGATTGAGAGGTGATGAATTTTTTTGTTTGAGTGTTTGTTTTTTGTTTATTATTATTATTGGAATAATGAAAATGTTCTAATAATGATTGAAGTGATGAATACACAGCTATACGATTTTACCAAATACCATTGATCGTATACTTTGGATGGATTTATGCTTTATTAATATGTATCAATAAAATTGGCTTGTTAAACTAAAAAAAAAAAAAAAA
>JAQZBX010001482.1:0-28833 GCA_029593785.1 Cabassous unicinctus | reverse complement strand
ATTAGATATAAATATTTATTTATAAGTGAGCAAGTTATTAATATCTAATTGTTAATCCTGAAAAATAAGCTCTTATAATTTTAAAAGATAAATGCTGGGTAACACTGCGATACAAAACTCTGCTTTACTGTATGAAACTTCAGTAGGTCAGCCATGTTAGTGAAGGAGAGACGCTCACAAATAGTCAACTTTTAAATCTCTCTACAGATCATCTAGTAAACCACAATTTTTGCCTACAACATAATAATTGCATAATTACTTTTTCCTAATTTCTTTTTTAGTGATTCTTCTAAATTTGCTAGATTGTGAAAATGGGTTTCTGAATATCATTTGTTTATTCTAAAACACCCTGCTGAGTTCCTAAGCCTTTGGGAGAATATGGCTGACTGGAGAACTCCAGTAAGAAATATGTGAATAATGATTTCTAGGAATAGCAGCAGAGGAACAATAAAACCGAGTTGCATATTTGTCATAACTTAAATAATTTACATTGACTGGTCATGAAACAAGATGTACATCCGAGTGTGCAGTGGACAAGATGACTTAAATTTGACATTATGAAATAAACTACTAGATGGTCTTTCATCAGATTGACTTCTTTAATTTAATTCTAGCTTTGTAAGTCACATATGTATGACTCCCAAATTATAAGGAATGGACTTCTCTGTCTTTGTACAGAGAGCACTATTCCTTCTGATTGCTTTCTTAAGGAGGAAATGCAGGTCCCACATGTCTGTTCAATAACACAGAAAATAATAGAAATGTAATGCTATAACATTAAGGTCTCTGTTCCTGAGAAGACAGTCATATAGAGATTTCATTACTAATTCAGTATCAACTTATTTAAGAAAAAGCCACAAATGGATGACTAGATTAGGATATGATACTATAATTTATCAGCATTTTTTATGGCAAAATACATTTAATTTCATTTAAGCCTCCCTCAAAAAGTAGGATAGTATTTAGACCAATAATTTACCTTTTTATCATGGAACATGTGAGTACAGGCCCATTCACTTAAACATAAAAGGTTTTGTATAATTATGTTTATTTGAAGAGAAAATCTATGTATTTCAGTTTAATCTCTAATTTTTCTGAAGATCAAGGAGAAAGAAAATCCGTTAAGAAAAAAGAGTTTCCAAAGCTTTATAAATTGATTTACAATATTTTGAAGCCTTAAGCCATGTTCTTAGTCTACCTGCAGAGGCCATGTATGGTGTATCAGAGGATTGTGATACCTTAAATTCATAAATTTGCATATATTTATGAAGGAAAATGACAAATGACAGCAAACTGTAATATAGGAAATTAAAATCATCCATAATACCATCACTCATATAAATTCCATCTGGTTGCTATACCATGTGTTTTTGCATATGCACATACATATTTTGCACTTGACATATTTTGAATTAGAGCGACATAGCTTTGAATATAGTCATATTAATTAATTCATTCATAGAACATTTAAGGGATGCTTTTGATGTGTCATTTCCTAAAAGTCATAAAAAATATTTAGAATCATAATTTTTACATTGCAAAATAAAACCCATCAGAAAGATTTACCAAAACATATTTAATAATTTCCTTATTTTGGAAATAAGGATTTATTCTAATTTTCATCACTACAAAATTATTAAATAATTATATTTGAAGCTATATCTCTATTTAACTGAGGTATCCTTATTGGTGAAAACATTTGCTCAAATAATATAATTTTAAAGTTTTTGCTTCATAACTACCAAACAGCTTTCCTAGTAATTGCACCATTTCACAGGTTCCAGGAGGCCATGATAATTATCACAAATTCTTGCCAGCACATTTTTTTTTATTTTGGACCATTGGATGCATGAAAATGTCTATTTCATTATTTTATTAATCTCCATAACTTTAATTACAAAAAATGAAGAGTTTTATTAAAATTTTTCAATTAAATGTGTTTATATGATTTTGTCATTTTTGCATTAATAATAGATCTCTTGGATTTAAAAGTGCTATATAAGTATGTCAACTTTTTATATTATTTTCAATTTTGTTATAATTTATTTAGTCTACATTTTTTTCCCAGCATTTTCTCACTTTGGGGCACCCAAGAATAACTAGTTGCCTGCTTACATCTCCTCTGTATTATGAAAAGACATTTCAAACTCAACATAGCCAAAACAAAATTGATTTTCTTTACTAAAACTTTGAGAAAAATTCTAAACTTTATATCTTGAGGATTGTCATACATACATCTACCCATGGGAAAAGCCTTGGTGTTACCCTTAATTTCTTCCTCTCCCTTATACTTTCTACTTATTGATCAACCAAGCTTCCTTACTCTGTATGTAACTCTCTATCAGTGCCTACCAATCTCCACGCCCTACTGTCTTAGAAGATTCCCTTAAATTTCTTGCCTGGATAATTATAACTAGTGTAGGGTCTGCACAAAGTATAGTAGATGCCTAATGAAAGTGTGTTAATTTTATTAAATAAATCATTAAGTTCTTCTGGCCTTCAATTGCCTTTTCAAAAATTTAAATGTGATCATATCAAACCTGCTAGTGTGGAAGGAGACCTTGTGACATGTAGAAACAAGGGAAGAAGTTACACTCTGTTTTATTTTCGCTCCCACATGAAACAAAACACAGGTAGGTTTTGCAGACCCAGACCCTTCCTCTTGCCCTTCCTGTTTTCTCACCTGATTTGAAACCTGGTCCATTCTCTCTCTCTCTCTCTCTCTCTCTCTCTCTCTCTAAATTTTCCAGCTGAAAACTTTACTCTGTTCACTCAGTGACCCTGTAGAAGGATGTGGTAGATTGAATTGTGTACCCCAGTTTGGACATGCTTTTGTCCTTGGTCCACATTCTGATGGATGTGGACCCATATTAAATAAGATCTCTTGAAGATGTTACTTCAATTAAATTTTGACCTAACTATATCAGGTTGGGCTTTAATCCGGATTACTCTAGCCCTTTATAAGCAGAATGATATTTAGCAGGGTGGGGGGTGGGGCAATGGATATCCAGAAGCTGGAAGTCAACAGAACCTGGAAGAGAAAGGAAAAGATGCTGCCGTGTTTATTTTCATGTGAAGGGAAACCCAAGAACCAAAGATCGCCGGCAGCCAGCCTCAGAATGCCACAGTGTTCAAGAAAAAGACATCAACTTGTTGTCACCTCTATTTTAGACTTCTCCTAATCTCAAAATCATGAGCCAATAAATTCCTATTGTATAAGCCAACCCATTGTATGGTATTTATTTTAGAAGCTAGGAAACTAAAAGAGAGGATGTAGGTCAGAGTAGTGTGTTCTATCTGTAATCATTCCCTTTTATATAATAATAGCTACTTTTTAAAATAATAATCACAATTGAAAATACATTGATCAAAAACAGGTATTCTTTTATATAACTTAGAAACAGTGCTAGAGATAGCAGGGTATGAGCAAAGTGTCACTGATTTATTACAGAGGAATCACAGCTAGTGTATAATTTAAGTTGATGTCCTCAGTTCCGATCTGTATTTGTCACTCTAATTCTTCACTGACATTCATTAAGTATTGAACAAATATTTATTGGAACAGCTATTTGTCAGGCACCAAAATAGTTTAGAGATAAAAAATTATAACAACACCTAATACATGCCCTCACAGAACTTACCTGGTAGTGGGAAAGATTGCCAAAGAATTAGAACTAGGAGTTGGTTTGAGGCTTGTAAAATGCTAAGGGAGCTCAACTTACATAATGCATAAGAAAACTTTCTGAAGGAGCCGATGCTTATAGTGAGTTTTTAAAATCAACTAGAAACCACATTTTTTTCCATATGAAGAGGAGGAAAGAGGATGAACATCAGGAGGATATAAAGTACGTAAAGAGAGTAAGATAAAATGATGACTGCAGTCTAAATCTTATCAAGTACCACAGTTTAAACTTAACTGTCAATGTTGAAAGAAACCATTGAAACCATATATGCAGGCAACTCATATGATCCCATTGGCAGAAATGTATCTGTTTGGAGAAAGACAAAGGAGATATAGTAAAACCTGAACACTATTAGAAAACAAGAAATTAGTGTGGATATAAAATAAGGCAGTGACAATGAAAATAGAAAGAAAGCACATATTTTAGTATTAGTAGACAGATCTTTTGCAGAACTTTGACAGTATTACATGTTTTCTGTTCAAGCATGCTACTGGGGAATCCCATCTAAGTCAGAATTGGATTTGGCTGGGTATAAATAATTAACAATTATTTTTATTAATTGTTAAATATTCTTAATTTACTCCAAACATAATTTCTCAGTAGAAAAAATAATTTTTTTTCTCAGGATAGTGTCAAATTATTTTTTAGAGTTCCATGAGAATAGATTTCTTTCCATAATTCTTTCATAAGATTAGCTTTAGGAAATTTAAAATGTTCAGCAATGTTAAGTCACTCAGAGATTAAGGAGGAAGTTAATTGCACTGGAATATTTAGTTAAAAAGAGAACAGTAATTTCTGAGATGATAAAAAATGTTACATAAGAAAAGAGACACAAAGCATCTATTCTCAAAAGTTGACATTCATACTAAATTCTCTAATTCTCCTAGTGCATGTCTGAACACTTAAAATAAATCTGGATGCTCAATATTTCTGGTCTCACATTCCATTTGTTAGAGATATTAAAGTATTAAAAAGCTACAGTTTGCCTCTGTAAGTCACTATATTACAATTGCTGTTGTTCTATAATATTGAGAATAATCAAAATCATGTATTTATGTTAGGTCTTTCAGTAGATTTTAAATTTTTTTATTAAAGGATTTAATTTATGATTCTAAATGTGATTGAAAAAGAATAGAATTGAGATTCAATCAAAATCAGGAAAAGTCATCTTAGTAAATACCTGACATTTATTAATGGGACATTGTAATGCCAGGTCTATGAATATTATCAAGGGTTTTGTTTTAAACATGCAGTTAAGAACAATAAAAATAATGAATTTCAGCTTTTTAAAGTCCTCATTTTTACTTTCTTCTACTTTACTTTTTAAATTTGTTTAAAAATGATTTTTAGGAAAATTTATAAAATATTGATTCAATCAAAGATATGCAGTATCTTAGAATATTACTAATGTTTCAATAAACAAAGTAGAAGTCTTTATTTCTGTAAGTTAACTGGCCATTGGATTTCTTCAAGTCCTAGGGAATTTGTCCATCTACTTTGATGTATTCATTTCACATACAAACACATGCACACACACACATTCACACACCAAAGGTATGTATCATTTCAAAATCTCAATCATCAGTGTCTAGCTGATTTCCACTAAAACAGTACACTCCAGGGACCACCCTGTGGTCACTTTAAAAATAGTTTCTCCAATCATCCCTATTGCTCAATTAATTCACTTCTTGGTGCCCTTGTAGAAGTTACATGATCAACATTCTAGCCTTGTAGGAACTGACCACATTCATTTGGACAGATGAACTTTTCTTATCTCTCTATAAACTTTTTATTTTAGTTTACAATGAATGAGGTAAGTGCCTGCTGCAGTATGCAAAGGCATCTTGTATAATGCATATGTGAATTTTTCCTAAGTCCAAGAACATGAGAGAGAACACTTCCATATGCTTAGCTATCTTTACTGAGACAGAATATATAGATTGATTCATAGGGAATTTATCTAGAAATAATCTGTAATATTACTTACTCATCTTCTGTTTAGGTTAGTATTGTGTTTAAGAGAACTACTGATCTATGTTTTATCACTTTGCATCTCCAGGAATCTCCCCATTCTAGAGAAAAACTGAAACAATGCTGTTATCTTGCAGGGAATACACAAGGGTTTTCTGTAATCAAAATCTCCCTCTTAATCTGTTATTATCCTGCAAGCCAAGGATTTACAGCAGTGTGTCCACTACCAAGAATACATTCACAAAAATAGCATCTATCATTGTGTTTCAGAAAACTATTCCTAGTTATCAGCATGCTTTCTTTTTTCTGATAAAAGAACTAACCTGGCTAACATCTGACAGGTATAAAGTAATGTAACTGTACTCCTCCGTGGGATGTCTGTCAAAATCCCTCAAAAGTATTGGTTTCCTCCAGCCCTTTTGTTTATAATTCTTCTAACATGAGGCAATCATGATAGCCTATACTTTCCTGCAGACAAACCAGTGACTAGATACATTAGTTCTTTTGAGAGTTGTCTGAAGTTTTTGCTCACTGCTAAATGCACCCACAGGGCAAACAATAGCACTTCACTTTCTCAATTTGAGCAGTTTACTGGCTGTTTCTCCAAGAACTTTTTTTCAGTGGAAGACAAGCAACTATTTCAAGAGTTTATATATCCTGACAATCTTATTAAAATCCACAATTGTATTGCTATCATTTTCAACTTAAAAAAATTTCACTCGAAGATGATAACATCAGAAGGTATCAGAGCAAAGCAAAATGGGAACAGATAATTTTCAAAATATTGCTAGGAATTTTAAGGTGGAATTGATTTTGTCATTTAATACTTGTATCCTTCAGTTTTCCTGCCCATTAACTCAGAGTTAACTGTGAAAAAAAATAAAGGCATGTCAACAGACTAATCAGCCTGAATATTTTAGCAAAAGTAGAACCAAGCCCCCAAATAATTTTTTAGTTAAAACAAGCAATCCCTCCCCCATTAAAACATTTTATTAGAGAGAAAAAGTAGTCTAGAATGTTAATCCTTTGCTAAAATACTCTCATGGTGTTCCTCTAATAAAGAGCTGTGGCAGGACGCTCCTTTAAAGATTGTGTGGCAGTTTTAAAATCTTTAAATGTTTTTCTGTTTAAGCAAATTTTTGATAATATAGTTTTAAAATATATATTCAGTAGTAAAAGTTGAAAGGTTTAGTAAATATGAACTAGGATCAGACTAAAATGACAAATGATCAGAAGATTGGCTCTCAATATTATGAAGTTGAAAGCATGAGAATTTTGGGATATGTCAGTTTGATAGGATGGATATAATATACTTGTATGTACTTCTAGGAACTATTTGATTAACTTAGAATTTTGTAATTCCAGGCAAGACTAAGTTGAGGATATGCTTTTTTAGAATAGTTCAATGATTATTGTTGTTTATGAAATGATAAGCATGTCTATATAATGCCAGATGCCCACGGTTAAAATTGGACAATTTGGTCATCTTTCCAGTTTTTTCTGAATTTCAGAAGGTTTTAATTCCTCAAATTATATCAGGATAACTGGAACTGTTTGTGCAGACTCTTTGTACTTAAATAACTTCAGTTACCCAAAAATAATCTGCCACTTGGAATTTTCCTGTTTTTAATAGTCACAGTATATTTGAATCCTTTCTATTTAAATTTGTTTAGTAGTCTTTGTGAGTATAATTGCCTATATTTTTCCGTAGCAATGTATAAAATTTAATACATTTACATATAAATAAATTTTACTTTATGATATAAAATACTTTTATTTTTAATACTAGTCACTGTAGATTCACTCCAAAGGTTTGTGCTTAAGCCTCAACATGATGACATCAGATACTCATATACAATGCAAACTCTTTCAATGAGAAATACGAATGTGTGAAATTGGGTAGATGAAACTTACAATGGCTGAAATAAAGGCAAGGTAGTCTGAAAAATATAGTTAACTTTTACTAACTTACTGCATATCTGACTTTTAAGGGGAACAAAATGTTTTACTCTCTGCCATCTTTTCTACTTTAGGAACAATAACTCATTTTTCTGTTTTGAAGCACATTATAATAGTCAGCAACTTATATTAAAAATAGCTGCTTTGTCATTTATCTTCTCCAATCTTATTAACTTATTACTTTATAAGATAGATTATTTGATATATATTCTATTCCAGATTCTTGATAGGTCCTGTAGGTGTATGATCCACACGATGTGTTCCCAGACCTTAAAGTGTTCATAACCTATATGAAAGATAGGCTTGTAAACAATTTGCTGCACAGCCATATTAAAAAATTACTAGAATTGATGGATATGGAAAGAACTAGAAGACTAGAAAGTAATGAACTTCTTTGAGTTTCAGGAAAGATCTCAACAATGTTTTTTATAAGGGTTCACCAATTAATAGACATATTTCAATTGAATTGTTCACTAATTTGCACAAATCAGGTGGAAATGTATTTTTTCCTACCAGTAAAAATGTACTCTCATTTATAATATGTTTTTTCTTATTTCGTTCAAGACCTTGTACAAGCAGAAGGAATTCTGAACTTGAAGTTATGAAATCTAAATTTGAATCCCATTTTGTCTCATATCACCCAGTCTGGACATTGGTGGTGCCTTCTGCTGCTATAACTTCCATAGCAGTAAAATAATCATGAAAATATTATCTCATTTTGAGTTTGGTGAAGATATTCAAAGAAAATTTACGTGAAAATGCCTCTCAGGGTAACTCAGGCATTTTGAGTATTTAATAGGTGTGGTGAATTGAATTGTTTAACACCATTTAGACAATTGGTCTTGGTTTGTATTCTAGTGGGGGTAAATAAAATCTATTCAAGATTTTACTTCAATTAAGGTGCGGTCCAACTGAATCAGTTTTGGCTTTAATCTGGATTACTGAAGTCCTTTATAAAGAGAGTGAAAGTGAGACTAAGAAAGAAGCCACAGGAGAAGCAAGAAGCTAGAAGTCAACCAAACCCAGAAAAGAAGGAGAGGATGCCAATATGTACAGCATTGCCATGATACTAATATATATTTAACTAATATAATAAATATACTGAAACAAATAGATGAGTAAATTGGAACTCAGCAGGGTTAACTAATTTCCACAAGATTATGTAGGATTTAAAACAGGCAGTATGATTTCAGTGTCCTGTCATTAAATGATTTCACTGTATTACCTGCAGGTTTTCTTTGGGTAAATCTACCACTGACTTATTATGAAAGTGCTGCAAGCGTATATGTAAATAAAATACATGCAAGGGTACTAAGAATAGAATGAAGCATTGATATTATCAAAAAAAAATTTTTAGTTTATTTTATTATAAGATAAAGCACGTATTGAAATATGTACAATAAAATAAAAAATTGTGAAATGTGCAACCACCTGCTCTATCAAGCAGCACTTTTGGCAGCAATTCATAACATTCCAATGTGTACCTTACTCATCACATCTACACCTTCTCCCACGTTAATGAGGTAAGCATATCTTGGTTTTATGATAATAATCTTGCTTTTCTAATTGTTCTTGTGATTTCCTCTTTATCTATGGATTATTTAGAATTTTTTAAAAATTTCCAATTATTTGTGGATTTTCTATATTTCTTTAATTTACTTCTAGTTTAATCCTGTCGTGAACCTCAGAAAAGCAGTCATGCAGTGGTTCCTCTTTCTGTCCTGGCAGATTTTGTGTAAGAGCTGAATATATAGTTGAACTTGGCGGTGAAACTATGCAGGATTTACTTTTTTATGAAAAAATGTTTTTTATTATTAATTTTATTTGGATATGATATTATCTGTTTTTCAATTCTTTTTAGTAAATAGTATTTGTCTAGAAGTTTATATATTTCATACAAATATTCAAAATTTAAAGTCTTCCATAAAATTCCTTTATTGAGTACATTAATGTCTGTATAAATGTACAATTTATACAATAAAAGACAATAAGACGATTACTAATAAGAGCAACAAGTCATTCCTTGAGAGGTATGTGGGTCAAGAATCCAGGCTGCTGGATTAAGAATTCTAAGGTAGAATTTATTTCTTTTATCAAAGAAAGGAGCTATTCCATTGTTCCTGTTTTTTAATGTTTTTCATGAGAGGGCACCACTCTGTTGTTGTTGTTTTTAAGATTTATAATTTATTTATTTATCTCTCCCCACCCCCTCATTGTTTGCACTTGCTGTGTCTGTTTGTCTTGATTCTTTAGGAGGTACGGGGGAACCAAACCCGGGAACTCCAATGTGGGAGGAAGGTGCCTAATTTCTTAAGCCACCTCTCTTCCCTGCTTTGTTGTGTCTCTCATTATGTTTTGCCTCTTATGTCTCTTGTAGCATCATCTGTTGCATCAATTCACCACATCAGCTCACCATCCTGCTCCTCTTCTTTAGGAGGTACCAGGAACTTTTCTGCTCCTTACTTTGTTGTGTGTCTCATTGTGCTTTTCTTCTTTTGTCTCTGGTTGTGCCATCTTGTTGTGTCAGCTTGCTGCCCCTGCCCATCACGCCAGCTTGCTGTCTTCTTTAGGAGGCACTGGGAACCGAACCACAGACCTCCCATGTGGTAGGCGGGAGCCCAATCACTTGACCTACATCTGCTTCCCTTTGTTGTTTTTTGAAGGTAATTTTACTTTATTCCTTATGCTTTGGATTCTTCTAAAAATTTTCTATTTGTTGTGTCTTTTCTGAAGTTCCACTAAGGAACTTAAAGTGTGGGATTTTTTAAAATATTATCTTGACAAGGATCCATGGAGTTTCTTAAAGTTTGAAAAATGTCTTTCATCATTTGTCTCCTTTTATTATTGAATCTCTTTCATGATGTCAAATTTGCTTGTGTACTGACTATCTCAGTTATGTGTTCATCATATTATTAAATATACAAATATTTAAAATAATATAAACATTTATATATATAGTGTGTGTATGAAGTGTGCAAACTTAAATTAGGACACTTTTCCCTGGGAGACTTAAAAGTTGCTTCTGGCAATCATCTGGAGACACAACTAGTCTAAGAATCACCACAATCCATGTGATGACTTGACTGCCCCTGATTGTCTAGGCTATTGAAAGCTAGTCATTAATTTATCACTAAGGATTGGCCACTTAGGCTCTTCCCTTAACTCAGAGGGAACCAAACTTTTTGTGTCATGGATCTTCTGTCATAGTACCATCTTTTGTGGCTTTGATTTTGGTCTTTTTTTATCCTACTTTTCCATGAAAAATAAGTCAAACATACACTCAAGACCAAAAGCAGATTCAGATTGTTTTGCAATTTGGGCACCAATATTTCTTCAATTTTGGCCACAATTTCTTTCTATCTTGTCAAGCCTTAGAGCTTTTTAATTATATAATTATGTACTGTATATTATATATAACAAACTTTCATGTTTAATTTTACCAGAAAAGTTTTTGTGTTTTTTTTTTTCCAAATAACCTAGCCCATTATACTAGAAGAAAATAACTCACCATTCTATGTGAACAAAGACAAGTACATGGGTATTGATTATTTGTGTGACCTAATTCTCAGAGCCATGAAAAAGCAAAGGATTTGAAGCTTCCTCAATAAGCACTGAATACTTTGCTCAATCTCTAGTGAGATTTAAGCACAAAGTTAAAAATTTGTTTCTGATGTCATTAACATACAATCCCATTTCCCTATTCAGTCATGAAAGTTCTAAAAAATAATAACTTACTACGTACATAAGGCAGTATAAGAGGAGTTTTGTATGTGCCTGAACTGCTAATTGACAATAAAGCAACTACCATTGTAAAGTTCAATGTTTGTGAAACATTTGGCATATCATGTTGTACTTCTCTATCATAAGAGCATTTAGAGATCCTGACATGACAGTTTTAATTGAGACTTAATTGTTTATGTAATTGATACCCTGTCCAAATTTAAAGTGGCCACAATATCAGTCAGTAATAATGTGCATTCAAGCAGAAAAGACTCTTTTTCTACAAATATAAAAAAAGCATATTCAGTAATTTCACAAGTTTAAGATCATTCAATCTTTTTAGTATGAGAAAAACAACAAAGAAGCAAATGTGGAAACAAATTAACACATTGTAGCTGAATCTGTTGCTCTTTAATGTCAAAACAGTGATCAAAGTCTTTCACTCCTATCATTTGGATGCATCTGTTATATGCATAAATGAAAGCATGGAATTATTTCAACATGCATTTGCTTGTTGAATATCACTCTATTAAATCTTTAACTGCATATTCCTTTTCAAATCAAAGTCTTTTTAGAGACAAGATTCAAATCCATTCTCTCTGGTAGAGTCATGGATATTAAATGTTAATCACAACAGAAGAGATGTTTACAGAGGCATAGTTGAAAAATTAAAGTGCATTTTGTTTTTGCAGCAAGTTGTCAATATTGCTTTATTATTTAAATAATCCAAGTAGGACACAGAACAAGAAATTACAAGTTTTTAATTCATTCAGAATAATGTTTTGCATTGAGTACTGTTCATCCCTAATGAAAATTCATATACCCATCTGAAATACTCAGAAAGATGATAATAATTCTTAAATTTACTTAAAATTATGTTGTTTTAGTCTCCCTTATGCAAGATGTTTCATTTTTGGAAAAAAGTCACTATTCATACTCCGTGGCTCAATTCTGTCAAATTATGAGAGTAAGATGATTTTGGAATAAATGAGAAATTTGAGCAATATAGATAATAGCATTTTCTAACATTAAATTATAACTTTTAGGTGAAAATTGAGAGATTCTATTATCATATGTGGTTGTCTCTATTTCTCTTCCTATAGTTTCCATATTATCCCTTTGTTATGTTTATATAGACCTTGCCCTGGAGAGTTAAGAAGGTATATGCTCTTTCTCCCCCACCCCCAAATATATATATATATATGGGGGGGTTGCGGTACTGGGGCTGGAGATTGAACCCGGGACCTTATATGTGGGAAGCTGGTGCTCAACCACTGAGCTACTTTGGCTACCCTGTGTCGGCTTTTTCATTTGTTTCCTGGTTGTCTGTTTTATGGTTTGTCTGGTTTTTTTAGGAGGTACTGGGGACTGAACCTTGGACCTTTCATGTGGGAAGCAGGTGCTCAACCACTTGAGCTATATCCACTCCCCCAAATTCTATATTAAATATGTTAGGATCTGATAAGTAACCTTATTTTTCCTATTTTTCCTTAATATAAGTTATATTTTAAGATTATCTTTCTTCAGAAGAAAACTAACTTTTAATCTTTAAATTGACATATATCTATCGATATCTATTTCAGATAATTAGATGGAATTGTCTAGGGAAGAGAGATTAAAGATATCACTCCATGATGTCTATTTCATTTGATTTTGCAGGGCAAAAAAACAATAAACAGGAAGCAGATAAAGCTCAAGTGATTGGGCTCATGTCTACCATATGGAAGGCTCTGGGTTCGACTCTCAGGGCCTCATGGTAAGGGCAAGCTGGCCCGCACCCATCTACAGCTAGCACAGCAAGATGACACAGCAAAGGGAGACAAGCAGACACAGAAAAACATGCAGTGAATGGAAACAGCAGACAGCGAGCACAAGCAACAAGGGCAGGGGGGATAAATAAATAAAATAAATCTTTAAAAAAAAACAATAAACATTAATGATGATAAAGTGCTTTCTTATTCTATAGTTTACGAATATATAAAATTGTTATAATTATTCATTTCATTTTATATTAATGAATTAGACAAATACTTAAAATTTTTCATTTCAGAGCAGATATTAGCATCAATCTTTATTTAGCTGGGATTTTGCAAAAGTCAACCTATTCAAAGTATAAACATAATATCTAAAATTATATCTATAAATATTTTAGCATGTTTTTTATCTCTGTTTTATTTTTTAATAAAATGTTTTGAAATATATCATTCATACATGAACATATATATATACAATAAATTTATAGCAAAATTTGTGAATTTATAAAATAAACATGCCTATCATCATACATAAGATATGAAATTGTATATGCATATATAATTTTTACTTTATTTTCTAACTTTTTGTTCCCTTTAAGCACAGATATTTTTCTTAGTTCCCACTCAGGTATAAAAATAAGTACACTGTTTGGAAAAAATTCTTCAACCCCACTGAGAAATTCTTCATAATGGCATTTTGCCTTCACTAGTAAATTGAATCATACTGTGATGACTATAAGAAACAGCACTTTCATCAATTAGATGAATTTAATCTTTAAAGAGAAGCTCAGTTTGATAACCTTTAAGTGCACCTTAAATTAAAGCAAAGAACACATCTTTTTGTCCCAACAAGAATTAATCCAAAATAGTTTTTTTTTTTATTCTAACAAAATACATATATTGTACTTTGGTTTGGATGACATGTACATATAATCTCTTAAATCCTCATGGGCAATATATTATGAACCGTTAATTATATAGATAACCTCTTTCAAACTCTGCTAAAATTGTATAGGTCTTTGCTTCAGTTAAACATGCAAAGCTGATTTTATTTTCTCTGACTTAATATACAATTTTAAAATATATTTAACAATAGTTAAAATCACTTAAAAAATCAGTAGAAAAACAAACTTGAAAAATAAAATATAATATACTAAGAAAAATGACAAGGGATAAATGTTGCTTTAATAGTTGTGTCACTCTAAAATTTACATTTTTTTCAAATATATCTTATTTTGTGATCCATTTAGTGTGTAACACAATTACTTATACATTATTTTATATAGTTTTTATTTAGTTAAAATGAAAAGTGATCTTCAAGCTTTACTGAGGAAAAGAAGAAAATCACCTAGAGATTGTTATATTCCCAACAAGATAAGGACCTAAGCTAGGTGGTACTGACTATCTACAAAGTGATATTATGCAATAAAAGTAAGAGTTGGCCTGAGTGGAATGTTTGAATTTTAAATTTCTAAACTCAATATTAAATCTCTGAGTGTGTGTGTGCTTGTATGTGTATGAGCACATGAGTGAGTGTATATAATCCCCATCTGGGATTCTATCCACAAGCATTCTGATTTTAAATGTACATATTAAATTAATTTTTGCAAGCCTACCAAAGATTAGAACACTGCTATGTGCCAAATCAAATTAAAGTTCACATTTTCCAAAGGCCTTCTCCCATCATTTTTACCAAAGTGCAGTTTCTTTTTACAGCATGTAATGCATACAAATGGCATCAGGATCACTTCTGAATACATTAGCTTAATGTACAACTAGCCATTGCTATCTTGTAAAAATGACCTTTACAAGTAAACCATCCCTCTGACAACAGAGGCAAAGCATTGCGTGTGACCCGTACACACTACTAAATACTACTTATGATAACTTAGTTACCTGTGAAAGATAAATGGATTTTTTTTCTTTCTTTCGTTTATCACAGTTCTGGTGGGTTCAGAAAGCACATTTTGTTAAGCACCAAGTCTGGTGGCTTTTACCCCCAGAAAAACAAGTTTTTAAAGTTAATCCATTCCTGTGGGTGTGGACCCATTGTAAGCAGGACATTTTGATGAGGCTACTGCAACTAAGGTGTGACCCACTTCATTCAGGATGGGTCTTAATTCTCTTACTGAAGTCCTTTATATGCAGGGTGAATACAGAGAGAAAGCCATAGATGCAAGGAGCTGAAAGTAGTAAAACCCAGAAGAGAAGGGAGACACCAGCAGATGCCACCATGTGTCTTGTCATATGGCACAGGACCCAAGGATCACCAGCAGCCAGTCTTCCAGAAAAAAAGCATTGCCTTCCTGATGCCTTGTTTTAGACATTGTTTTCAGCCTCAAAACTGTAAGCAAATAAATTCCCACTGTTAAAAGCCAGCCCATATCATGGTATCAGCTTTCAGCTTAGGAAACTAAAACACCAGGGCAATTACCTGCAGGAACAGATAGTATCAATAATAAATAATTAATAATATTAAATAAGTCTCACATTATTAACAGAAATGTAAATATACTATGAGTATGATTGGAAGTAGCAGCATAATATTATTATTTAGTCTACCTTTCTGGTTTCATCATCCACCCCTTCTCCAAATTAGACTCTACCTTTGTTATAAAGTCACTGTATCAATATCAGTGACTATCATATATTTTTGCATTTCCAATGTTTCTTTAGCCTAGAAGTGAACTTGCATCTCCTCTCCTTGTGAATTTCTATGTTTACAGAGTAAGCTGAAATTTCATCTCTTAATGTACTCTTTTTTTTTTTTTTTTTTCAGGTACCTGGGACCGGGAAGGAAACTGAGACCTCGTATGTGGGTAGCTGGCACTCAACCACTGAACCACATCGATTTCCCTCAGTTGGTTTTGTTTGTTTGTTTGCTTGTTTTTATTATTTTTCCTCAAGGGGCACTGGGAACCAAACACAGGACTTCCCATGTGGGAGGCAGGTGCCCGACCGCTCAAGTCACATCCATTCCCCCTACTGTGCTCTTTAATTTGTCTTCCAGGGAAGGTCTTTAAAAGCTTCCATTATTCTCCCAAATTACACTTTTCTTATAACTCTTGACGCATTGCAATATAACTATTTGTTGACATATCCCCCAGTTTCAGACTTAATTGTCTTAACAAAGTTGCAATCTGCCATATTTGCCTGCCATCCAAAATGTATAAGCTTTCATTTTCAAATTCATTTTTGTTTTTTTCCTATTTCAGACTTAGTTTCACACTAATATCTTCTCCCAGATTCCACTGGGTACTCTGAAACACTTCTCATGACTTAAGTTGAATGAAGTTATGATATGAATAGTGAATGAAAATCTTCTTTTCATTTCATTGATTCCAAAGTATATTAATGACTTAAAAATAATCACCAATGATACACAGTACATCATGTATTTGATATCATTCTCTTGACAAGAAAACAAAACAAAACAAAAAAAGAAGCACAAAAACAGGATAGAGTAGTAAGTGTCTATAAGAGGGGGAAAAAAATGAGAGATCAAAAAAGAAGATAGGAGGAGACCAAAAAGTGAAACAAACATGCAAATATTTATTTAACATGGGCTGTATAAAAACCAAGAGATGACTTAACAGCGAAGGAAACAGAACATGGCAGATATTCTAGTTAGCTTGCTCTAGAGCCATTTTCTTTTCTTTTGATGATGGCAAAGCTCCAATTTTTTCCCATTATTTACCTTCCAGGCCAGGTCACAGGTAGTCCCATTTCATTGAAAGATTGGATTAGGAATAGGCATATGACTTAGATCTGGCCAAAGAGACATTTTCAAATCTATCTTTGATGCTTGGAGCTGAGACAGCAATTCTTTAACTATGAGGGTAGTTAGTCTGAGTTGAACATCTATGGACTGCACAGGAAAGAGCTCTAAGATCCACACTCCTTGATCACCTATCTAAGCCACTGATATGATAAACCCTGAAAAAATCCTACTACTAACCTTTGCCAAATATATATTTTTTCAAACATATCTTCTCTTACTCCCCTAGGACTACAATTTGACATATTTTAGACCATTTGATATTGTTGCACAGGTCACTGAAATTCTGTTCTTTTTTTTTTCACACTTCTATCTCACCGACCTACTGTTTTGATAGTTGCAATTTTCTTGTCCTCAAAATCACAATCTTTGCTTTTGCAATGTTTAATGTTCTAATAAGCCCTTTCAATTATTTTTGTTTCTAATAATATGTTTGCATCAAAAATTATCCTTATCGATATACACTAGAAAAAATAACACAGACAGACTTCAAGGTCTTCAATTGTCCTGTGTGACTGTAAAGTTCAAATGGGTAATTCATCTAAAACCTGTCCTCTCAGTTCCTTGACATTGGCATTCTCATTTCTAGTGATATTCTTGTCATTCTCCTTCTTTCATTTTCATGACTTTACAGTGTACTTTGTTTCCTAATGGAAATTTTCTGTGACATAATTGATTTAGAAATTCATCACACTAACCATACCTTCTCTATTTCAACAATTTCCAAATTCTTTAATCTCAAATTGACCTGCCAGTCTATACCTCTTGACTTCATATCTATGTCTATTGGGTATTTAAAAATGTACCCAACAAAGCCATGTCCAAATCTTAATCTGTGATCCTACGGATGTGATCCTATTTTTAAATTAACCTTTGATGATGTTGTTATTAAAGAGTGAACTCATTTGTGAATAGGATCTTTGAAGCTCCTATTTAGATGAGGTCAACTTGAATCAGGATAGGCGCTAATCCATAAGACTACAGGACGTGTAAGCAAAGGTAATTTGGAAGCTGTCCGTTAAAAGAAGTCAGAACAGTTAGAAAAAGCCAAAAGGGCAAACCAAGGAGACAGATTGTCATGTGACAGAGGCAGAAATGTAAGTCAAGGAACCTTAAGCGTTGCAGCAAACCAGCACAGAATACTACAGACTATGGGAGAAAGCATTACCTAGTTAGGCCTGGATTTTGGACTAACAGCCTCCAAAGCTGTGAGATAATACAATTTCTGTTCTTCAAGCCAACCCACTGTCTGGTATTTATCATAACATATCATTTATCATACCTGGCAAACTAAGGCCTATCTAACAATCTCCAAACAAAATCTATCTATCTGTTTATTTATCAACCATTTCTGTTTTTCCTTCTTCCCTTTCCCTTCTAAGCCAAGGGTCTGTCATTTCAACCAGTAATTTTATGGTGGCATCAAGTCTCCAATCCCTATAGTCTCCTATCTACCAGCCTGGGCTTTGGGAATGGAAATTCAAAACTCAGCAGAATGGCTCCTTTCTCTGTATTCACTCTTAGGTTATTGATTAGAGAGGTGTATAAAATTGCAGGACTATAAAAAGTGGAGCCACCACATTATTTAAGTTCACAATTACCCAAAATTAACCTATCTACCTTCACAGTTTTTTCTTTTTCTCCATAAAGACATTTTCAGATATTTTGACTCTTCAAATCTTCAAATCTTCACCACCTCACAACTCATGGCCACTCTCAGAATGTTATCTTGTTAGCAATTTCAGGAAAGTATAAGCAATTAAATAACACCTCCCATGGTACCCTACTGAAAACCCAACATCTTTGCCATCTTTTCTTTGTTACAATGGAAATTGTAAAATATGAAGTTTCCTCTGATTAGAATATGTTTGTTATTTCTCTTTGCTTGGCTTAGTCACTCTTAATTTTCACACTTTTACTGCAGTAGCACGTCTTATGTGAAGCTTTCCTGTTTCTTATTCCCTTTCATTTACATGATTGGGTGCTTCTGTTATGTGCTCTCATGTTATCATGACATTTTTTTCTAAATTTTTAGTTTTATATAATCTACCTTTCTTCATAAAAGTATAAGGTCAAATAAAGGCAAAAACTGTCTATGCTTAAAAGCATCCTCTCGAGTATATTGTACAATACCAATTATGGTAAATTACAAATTCTTTTTAAATTATAATATATATATAATATGTAGAAATATTTATGTTCATATGTTGAAATATTATTATATATGCATATTGTATTTACATAATATGCATATGTTAGGTTAATACTGTATTGTTTACATGCTATATATGTTTTAATATATGTGTATGTATACATACATACATGCATATATACATATTATTTCTTCTTTATCATACTATGAGGCAGAATAGTGTAGTAACTACTAAGAGTGTAGGTTTGACAAACAGACTGCCTAGATTTTATTCTGATTCCTCCACTTTCTAGCTCTGTGACTCTGGGTTAATTTCTCAATCTCTCTGTTGCTGTTTCCTTTTATGTTATGTAAGGATAATAGCTCATCTTTTTCATAAAGTGTTTATGAAGATAAAATGTGTTAAATTTACAAAGAACTTAAAATGGCACTTCTATCATGGTGCTAGCTGGTGAAATGTTAACTATTATTATAATTATTAAATATTATATTATGATTATTATTTGTTGAACAAATGAATGAATATAAGAAAATAATTTAACAATGAATTCTTCAAGAAAATTTAAAAAAACTGTTTTTCTCAGTTTTATCACAGTACTTACCATAATCCTTGGCACAATATCGTTCTCTATACACATAAGATGCAGAATGATTGAAAGAATTGAAAATGCAGTAAATGTGTAAGTAGATTAAGCTAAATTGATTGAATTGGGAAGGGAACAGACTAACGGTGCTGCCAAAATGTAGAAGCTAGGTTCAACCTACTAAAGTAGAATATAAATTATGGCTTTGCGATTTTAAGCATCAGGAAAATTCTGAATGCTTAGCTCAAAAAGTAATGTAGATCATGGGTGATGATGATTTTTGGCCAAGAGTTTAAATATCTTGTTCCAAGAACAAAATAAACTACTATAATTCAGTAGTTAGTCACATAGGGAACTACTTAAGCATCTCTAATGGCTCTGTAGTTTCTCCTTCACCTACAAAGTAAAGTTCAGCCCCTTAACAACACCTACAGTGTCCTCTATGTTCTTTCTCCAATCTTTTACTCCAAACTCAGGTTTGAGAGCTTCTCTACATGTATCATAAACATCAAACACTTTGAGCATTCACTGTTCCCTCAAAGCCCATTCACACCTATGTGGCATTGTACAGGCAGTGTACTTAGTTTGCTCATCTACTCCATTAATTCCTAATCTTCTTTCAAGGCACAATTCAAAGTTCAATTCCACCATTAAGGCTCTTCTGCAGAAATAATGGGTTCAGGACAGATGACAGAAATATGGACATATCATATGAAAAAGATGTTAGAAGTAACCCCAGTTGTGACAGCCTCAAGGGCAGAGACCAGCCAGCACTAGCCATTTTGGCTTCAGTGGCACAAAATAAGTACAAAATCTGTAACAGACAATTTCATTTACCAATCCATCATTTCTCTTTCTAAGAGGACTATGGTCCAGTATGGGACAGCAAAGGACCCTGCCAAAAAAAAAAATTATGATTTTCGCTGTCTAGACATGGCTATGTGTCCTGACGAGATCTAAGTGGGAGTCACAGTCTAGGAATCTTTGGACAAGCTCCTTAGAATGGAACAGAATCAAAATAAAATTACAGATAACTTTTAGCCTTTATTTATCTTCTTTCTTCTTGCAACTCAGAAGTGATACTTGTAGTGTGTGGGGTAGAGTAGCCATCTTCTACAAAGCCCTGAGTAGAGTGGAGCCTGGATCATTCAATGTATCATAGGACCTTTGAACAAACCAAGCTCTATACTGAGTATTTCCATGAAAAAATTATGACCCCTTAATATAAAACTGGAGTTTTACATATATTTTTGCATACTTCCAGACAGTTACAACCAGCAGTTACTGGCACATACCAAGTGGCACCTATCTTTAGTTTGACAGAGTTGAGTTATAACTCTGGAGGGCCAAAATTCTTCTGTAATCTGCTTCATCCCCTCTTCTTCTAAGAAAGAATTTGTCCTTTTCCCTATATAAGGGAATTCTTTTTTTTACTAATCAGGGTCTTTGAACCACCAGTTACCCATTTTGCTCTTTTATAATCTCCATCTCACTTTCAACTGGATTACTCCTTTTTATTGACATTAAAAATAGAATCATTCATGATTTAAAGGTAAATCATCCATACATCTTGGAAATCCAGAATGCCCTCAACTGCACTTCTTCTTCTACCTACGATCAATCTGTCTTTCTCTATATGCTGTTTCTCTTATTCCTCTCAACTGAGGCTTCCCACCAATCATGCCACTGCTAAGAAAACCAAAGATTTCTCTTTCCTTAAATAAAACCACCGGATCTATTTCATGCAGAATCATACTGTTTTTTTATAGTCAAGAAGGCAGCCTTATTCTTGAAACACTCTCTTCTGGGAGCTTTTAGATTTGTTTCCTGTTCCCTGGTTATTTTTGTCTGCCTTCCTTGCAGGCTCAACATCTTTAACCAAGCCAGTAATGCTAGAATAAATCATAGATCATTTACAGACCTTCTGCTCTTCTTACTTGACACTTTCTTCCTAGGTAACCTTGCTCCCACTCATGGCTTCAATACAGCTTATGATTCAACTATTTCCAAATTAATATCAGGTGAGTTGTTTACAATAAATCCCAACCTTGTCAATCCAACTGTCGTCTTGATATCACCACTTAGGTATCTCTAAAGCATATCAAACTCAACAATTTAAGACCAAACAAATACAGCTCAAGGAGAGTAAAATTCCCCTACTGGAATGAACTTATTCTTTTTTCTAAATATAAAAATATAAAAAAAATTTCCCTGGCTCATTTAGTTTTTTTCTTGACTTGTCAATGGTCATAGAATAAAGAAAAAAATCAGGCAAGGCCTTGCATGCTCTGTGGCCTCTCTCTTTTTCTATCTTTATCACATGCCATGCTTTTCTTTGTTCTCAATGCTCCAGTCTCACATAAAATTGCACTTTTCTTCAATTACTAGTGCTCTCTCCTACCAGAGGGACATTACAAAGGCTGTTCCTTTTGGAACAATATTCCTTGTAAGCTATGTTATTTCTAGCAACACAATTAGACCTTCTAAGAGTACTGATTTCTGAATGATTGGCCTAAGGCATGATGTTTTATTATAAGCATTTATAACACTTTGAAAATGTATTTGTCTCCTTCAAAACCAGTAACTTAAAACAACAACAACAACAACAATAACTTGTTTGTAATTCATTGAGGAAATTTTTTACGTTAAGATTTGTTTCCCTTTTTAGACTGTAATCTCCTTAGGGATAAGGAGTTGTCTATTTTTGTTCATCATATACTACCAGCAGTGAGTACATTGCTCAGGCATCTAGGCAGGTTTGAAGTAATGCTGTAATGTGCTTTAAGAGAAACCCAGAATGGGACAGCTTCCTTAAACTTAAAATTACATCACAGGAATATACAGTTTTATTAAATTTGAGAAGATGAGTTCTTTAAATACCATTTTAAAGTACATAAAATATTAATTATGGGGTTACTTTGAACCCTGATCAATGGGAAATTTTTAAAAATAACAAAATCTCCCAATACCTTGAATTTTTTTTTCCCACACAGTAGTCAGTGCAACAATCTTTTTCCATCTTTGAATGTGCATGCCATTACAATAAAAATTCAATGATTGCACTGTCAAATAAATATGAAAATGATACATAGAGCTAGTGCCTTCTTTTTTGGACTTTAGGATAACCATCTGTACTTGAGATCAAGAATCATTTTACTTCTATGTGAATTAAAGTATATTAAATTTTAATTAAATTAATCATTAAATTTAATTGAACTAATCATTTAATTAACATTAATAGCTTATTTTTCTTGAATCCTATCACTGGACAGGTTTTTTCTTTGTTAGCTACTAGAAAATATATGGGCACAATTTAGGCAACTCTAATACGTATTTAAGCTTTCATGAAATGCATATTTTGCATTAGTCTAATTACTTCTGATGTTTTATTTTTTATATTCCTAGCTATGGCTTTTATACTTTTTCAATATGTTATGTAGCATATTATGATATATATACAAATACATGTATTAACACATTAATAACAAAGGGGCACTACACACATTAAAGAAGATATTGCTGCACAATTGGAAGCCATATACTACTGGTTCTCATGGCTGGAAAATGACAGCAGGCACAATGTGCTGGCATGAGACATTGGAGATAAGACAGCTCTATTTAAACAGAAGTGATGCTTTGACTGTGTGGCAATAAAGGCAAGTCTGCAGCAAATGAGCCCATAGAAGGAGTAGTAAAGTGTTTCGTATTTGACTCTGAGAGTGCATAAGAGTTGTTGACTAACCATCATTACATCCATGACCCCTTCTGCTCTGTGGTCTTTAGGATAATGACATATAGAAAATTCTTGCATCATTTCTGACATGGTCAAAAACTATCCTGTAAAAATAATAAAATAATAAATGCTTAATTGGTGCTATCTTTTACTTCTCTTTTCATTTTTTATAATTAGTTATAAAATCATACCAGTTATCAAAATAAAATGTTTTTCAATTCTATCAAAACTCATGGTCAGATCTCTTTCCTACCCTTCAGTCTTTTTTTAATTCATGAAATAATCCTTTATTCCCTGTTTTTAAGCCCTGATCAAATCTCAGTACCCTATTCTCACTCTTAATATTTCACTGGATTACAGATATATTCTTCTAAGACTAGATCTTAGTATGTCATTATTCAACTTAAAAATCTTTGTCGTCTCCATTTGTCCAGAGCAAACTCTTAGTCTAGCAGTCCAGGCCCTCTTGATGCTAGCTTCTCTCTTTCCTTGTATTTCCTTATATCAAACAAACTAGAACAACAACTGGATTTCAAAATACATCTTTATCAATTCTGACTATCTTTTTTCATTCTCTATTGTGCTAACATTCTTATCTACCCTTAAATCCTAGGGACTCTGATATATAATTAAGGTACCATTACATGAAATCTCACAAATTTGCCTAACTGGAAATAATTTCTTCTGCTACTCTCCTACTCTTATTATAATACCTAAGCATCATTGGCTTGATATTATAATTATTAATTTCTTTGTCTTACTTTTCTTACTCTTTTCATTAACTCCTTTGTATAATGGACGAGAACTTTTTCTTTCATCTCTCAGAGAGTCTCAAGTAATCTCCTACACAAAATAGACACTCAAGTAACATGCACTACATTAATGGGGTGATATCTATAAAGCCTGATTGCAGTAGTGGAGTATATTGAACTGCATTCATTCTATCTCATATGTGGTGTACAACAGCTTTATTTTTCCCACTCAACCAAAGCTAAGTCATGGCCTCAAGGGGTTCCCTTACTAATTTTAAGTAAACAAAAATTTTAACCAACAGAATTTTAGGATAGTTCCCTGGCATATGTTGACCCTAATACCAGAGAATTGAAAATGGTTTACAGAGTTCAGCTATCAAATTTTACAAGTGACAAAGATTTATAAGAATTTCCCCTACCATCTACATGTCCTCATTCAAACACCAATATTAAAGGAAGAAAGAAATGCTTGATAAAACCTTGTCAAAGGCCTGTCTCCTTTGATATTTTAGGATGAAAACCAAAGCTAATAGTTTGGACAGTGTTCTTTAAAGCAGCAAATTACATGAATTTTACATGTCAGGCGGTTGGTTCCTATCAGGGGAATAATGGAATAGAGGTAGTATTCTTAAGCAATCATTTGGGGTAACAAAAAGGAAAAGGAAAAGCTGTTATGCAAATATATAGCCAGGCACTGCTAATCTCCTTTGAGAAGATTCAACACAGGATATGGGAGGAACTGCAGATTCAAACATTTTCTGCCTGTGTTCTAATTCTCTTTTAATATTAGTATCTGTGATCAGTCCTGTGTCTGATTTTGAATCCCAGTGTCCATCAAAGGGTCAAGTTTCCAGAGCCCTGAAGGCAAGGAGAAACATCCCCAAATATGGACTCATTTTCTCCTCCACTTTCATTGGCCGAACAGCTGCCAAGAACAAGAGCTGCATCTCCTAGTACCTGGCAAAAAAATGCAATATCGCCTCGCGGATTGAGTGCTTCTCTGAGGTGCCCACAAGTGCATTTGGGAAGAAGATTCGAGAACAGGTCGAGGAGCGGCTGTCATTCTACGCGAAAGGAGAGATTCCACGCAAGAATCTGGATGTCATGGAGGCGATGGTTCAGGCAGAGGAAGCAGCTGCGGAGATTACTAGGAAGCTGGAGAAATAGGAAATGAAATACTTGAAAAAGGAAAATAAGCTACTGGCTGGAAGTGCTCTGACATCTTCAGAAAACAACAGTAGTACTCTAGAATAGTATGAGGAGACAAGTGAGATACTCAAAAAGAAGAAAAAGAAAAAGCTTCAGGATATACCTCAGGAGAATGGAATGGAAAACGTGTCTATCTCTTACTCCAAACCCAGGGAAAAAAAACTTTAAGGAGGAGCTGGTTAGTAGTGATCTTGAAGAGATGGCTGGCAGCACAAGTGTACCCTAGAGGAAGAAGTCTTTTCCCAAAGAAGAACCAGTTAGTGATCTTGAAAAGTCAGCCGTGCTTCCAAGAAAAAGAAGAAACTCTCCTCCAGAAAGGAACCCATCAGCAGTAGACTTGAAGAGGTTGTTGGCAGTAAGAGCAGTTCCAAGAAAAAGAAAAAGTTGCAAAAACTATCCTGGGAGGATTAAAATGGACATTCCCTGGGTGACTGTGCCTATTTAAAGGCAATAAATAGGTGACATTTCCCACTCTGTCTCCTATACCCCAATAAAAAACAAAACCACCAAAAAAAAAATTAGATTTCTGTATGATAACAAATTTATTATATTGCAGCAAGATGAAAAACTGAAAAATATCAGTGGTAAAGCTGGGTGATGGAAGTGAGAATGTGTTATTCCTCTTATGAGTAACCATTATTCCCCAGTTATATCTAATATTTACCACTGGTGGATTTATTAAAAGAGACATTTAGTCCTGTGTTAAACCAAATTTTGGCATATTAAACTCTGTGATTTTAAGTTAAAGTAGTAAAATAGATAAATAAGGATTAAATATTATGAAAAATAAATACATAATAAAATGGTTAATGCATTTAAAAGTCCAGTTTCAAATCAAGAGTTTGAAGAGAAATTCAACTATTAATTATTTCAGACCATCAAAAGGCTGACAATCTGCAGTTGCAAAACAAGGGGCTTCTCAAAGACATTTAAGAAAGATGCATTACTCTGCAATTCAGAAAATTAATAAATAAAAGAAACCCCCCGTTTCTAAAAATATGACCCAGTAACACAAGTCATGTGTATTTACATTTCTACTTCTCCTACCTAAGGTTTAATACAAGACTCAAAGTCTTCTGAGAAAATGTCTCATATGCAAATCAAATACTCCATTAAAGGCACTCTAATTTTGTCATCCTACACAACTACCTTGACAGAAACGTGAAATAAGAAACTACTTTGATTTCCCAAATCAACGAGCCATTAAAACTGGAGGTGACAGTCTGATTATGATGGAATTATAGAAGTAATGATGAAAACAAAGTGCATCCAGTGAATAGGATTATTGCTGCCACTTCAGGAACTAGCACTTCAATATATTTAGTAAGAGTAATGGTTCCTAAAAGTATATTTTTATGTAAAAGGTACCATTATATTTTCTGTAAATTACTTTAGAATCTTCATGGAAATTTTAGTGATTTTTTTCAAAGGGATCTAAAGGCAATATATAGAATAGGAAAAAGGAAATACAGCATTCTATTTTTCCCTCACATTATTTCAAACTCAGACTAGTTCAGAGGCAACTGAAAGTTTCAATAGAAAACAACAAAAAATAAATTATCCAAGAGGTTGTGAGTTATTAGCACCAGTTTCAGATAGTTTTGTTGCTAAATTCTAATCTATAAGCATTTTAAAAATATCTAATTACATAGAGAAGCTGAAAATAAGATAAAAATTATAGTGGAAAGCACAATATTGGTATGCTTAGAACAGGGGGATACAAACTAGAAAAACTACCCTGCCATTTTTTTATTAAATCATTCATTTTTCTTAAAGTGTATTGAGTAAAGAATGGGACAATTTGAGGTGAGAAACAATCAAAACAGGGATCTATGGAATAATTGGTGCAGAAAGAATAGTAATTCTAGATCCAGGTTTTTACAAAATGTCAGATATCAATTTACAATTATTTAAATATAAAAAGCCTGTAGTAAAGAAAGTTTGAACACCCTTCATATGCAAAAATTTAGTGCAGCAGTTAAAGACAAATAAATATATAACTAATATAATAACTAACAATAATACTTTTAGGAAGATTGATCTAATCATTTAAATTTCATAGATGAATGCCTAGTACATACTAAATGCTCAAGAAGTCTTAGCTAATGCCAATGTTACTGTTCATATTGTTCAGGTTGCTTATGTGGTTTTTGTTATGTTATTATGTGAACTTATTGGCCAGAAATATTTGCAATACAGAGGAAGGTAAATAAGTACATATATTCATTAAGAGTTTAATGAAAATAAAAGGAAGAGTTAAAATGCAGCCTCATTTACCCTCTTCTTTGTCAAATTACTGCTTTAACTTTTCATATTCTCTGTTTTCCATCTGCCTTAGAGGACAAAGTACCCTTGTATCTTTCTAACCCTACCACCTGTGTTTCCAGTTCTACCCTCCCACCTCTTCTGGATCATACTTTGTTAATTTTCTCTTTTCTCTCTTAAGTACTCAATTTCTCTTGATCCATGGGTCCCTTGTATATATGTGCTGTAAAATGCTAATGTAAACTTTAGCATTTTAGTTACATACTATTTAGGGAGAAGCATATGGCAATCATGCTCTCCTTCTAGCTAGATTATTGAGTTCATTGAGGACACCCAACTTTAAGAGAGGTACATGCGAATATTCTCACTGTCCTGATTTTGTGATAATCACGGTAGGCTAAAAATTCGCTATATTAGAAACCATGCATGTGTCCCCAGACCTAGTTTTTCTCCCTAGGTCTGGTTTTTAGAATGCTGGTAATAAATCAAGCCTGATTTATTATATGACCATCCTGTATGGGAAATGACTATAACTCTAGGTATCTTTCGTCAACCTTAAGAGATCTAACAGGGGGACGGATGTGGTCCAAATGATTGGGCATCCGTCACCCATATGGAGGGATCTGGGTTCAATCCCTGGGATCTCCCAGTAAAAATAAAAAATTGAAAAATGTAGAAGGCACGCGGGCAGTCAGGCCCCACTAGCAGGTGAGCTCCCCAGGCCCTGTGCATGGGTATGCCTTCAGGCCCCGAGAGTCATGCAGCAAGATGATGACATAACAGGAGAGTGACACAAGGGAGAGCCAAGATAAGATGCGCTCAAAATCAGGAACTAAGGTGTTGCAGACAGTAGGACACCTCTCTCTCACATCAGAGGCTCCAAGGATCAAATCAGTGAGGACAGGAGAAGTATAGAAGAGAGGGCAAGAATTGGACACAGAGAATTGCCCAGCGAATGGATACAAAAACAGCAAAAATAGGGGTGGGGGTAAAAATGGATAAAAGTAAATAAGTAAATAAATAAATCCTTAAAAAAATATATAGGGGAGTAAGGTATGGACAATAGTTAGTAGTAATACTTTGGCAATGCTCTTTCATAATTTGTTAACAAATTTTCACAACAATGCAGAGTATTTGTGGTGGGGTGATGTATGGGAACCCTGTATGATGTTATGCATGTTTCTTTTGTAAGTTCACAATGTTTGCTAAACATTTATTATTTATGTATGTTCATGTATGAATGATATACTTCAAAAAATTGTTTTTAAAATGG
>JAQZBX010001481.1:20530-82627 GCA_029593785.1 Cabassous unicinctus | reverse complement strand
TTCCATCTAGTCACATCCTTCTGTATTCTCTCTACCCCTTCCCAAAAAGACGAGGTTGTTCTTTGGGATCATTTGATCCAGCAGACTCTGTGGCACTGGACTCAAAATAAAACTATTCAGTCAATGAGGCAAAATACTCATCAGATTACTATGGAGGCAGGAATTTTCTGCCAATAAGAACTTCCCCAAAATCATTACAAAGAACCTTCCCTGATGATGAGAATCACCTGGGGCACCTATTAAAAAGATATTCTCAGGCCTTGAATGAGACTTACTGAATTGGTCAGAATTTTCCTAGGAGAGGGTGATTTCTGGGAGAAGGTCATCTCTGGAGATACCAGGTAAATCTTATCATCGGGAAGCCTAGGAAAACTGGTGAGCTATCTTCTGTCATCTACCTGGCAGGTGGTTGCTGGATGTAATGGGGAAAGTCGGTACTAGTGCTCTGATTTTTAAGCTTCACCCACACCTGGTTGAATGCTATGTCAAGCTCCTAATCAGGTGGTGACCCACTAAAGGGACAAAATCCATCAAAGGCAAAAAGCACAGGGCCCCAGAAATTCCCACATGCTAATATCTTATGTTAACTGCCATGTCAGAGCAATTGTACCCACACGAGTCTCCGTCCCCAAAGAGTCCCAAGATGTGGTGAGAAATTTCAGAACGCATTGATGAAGGCAAGGAAATGAATTATGCTCAGAAACAGGAACCCTCGATTTGGTTTTAATCTCCCCTGCATTACTCAGAGCTATTGGGAAATGTCACCCTGACTCCTGGCAATGACAGTCTCTAGTATCCTCTTACAATACCCATTGGCAGGAAAATAACTAACCAAAGCCCTGTTTGTGAGCATGTCCCAACCAGATTCCTGGAGGAAGAAAGAGATGGAAACATGTTGCATGCAAGCATCTTAAGAAAATGTGCTTAGGAGTCCAGGTCTAAAATAGCAAATGATTTGACTCTAAACAAACGGGTGGCTTGTCAGATATCAAGCCACCCTTCCCCCACTTTATCCTAGGTAAAAGGAGCTATAGGCTACCCTTTTAAAAGCAGTTGGGTGCTTTGCTTATTATTTTCTGCATAACTGTGGAGGGTTTTGCTAAGATAAGCCACAGCCAGATTAAGCACACAATGTGTTGACATTGACCCTTACAAATAAGTAACAAAGTCACTCCTATAAACTATCTTCCCAAGTCCATATCCCTTATATATTCTGTATTATACACAAAATACTGTTATGCACCAGCTCATGCTTGGTAAATTTACTTTAAACCCATGTGGGGAGAGGTAGGAGGAACAAGTGAACTCTCTTTCAGGGCATGTAAGATTAAGCACTTATGAGAAGAGACTCTTGGTAGGGCCCCAAGACTGCTCCTATCAACAGTACCTGTGCATGTTAGCATGAAGAATAATGGAAAGGTAATATTTCTGAACCTTACAAAGCAGGCCAAACTCATTTAAAATGACAGCTGTCATTAATGCAAATGTTCATTGAATTGTTGGAGGGGGAGAGTTAATACCTAGGTGTGAGGGTCATGAAGACCTGGAATTCCAAACAATAGCAATATGTGGGCCCTGATCCTATTCTGCACAAAGGGACAGCCATTACATGCATCAGAATGAGGGTCACAAATGATCACCTAAAGAAATCCAAAGAAGAAAAGCTCCAAGGTAAAAGAATGAGCTTGGTGTTACCTGTCTAGTTTATGACCTTTTCCCTTTTCTTTCCTTTTTTTTTTTTAACTGTCCTTCAAGGGGGCTGAAAAGCAATTTTCATGCTATGGCTCTAAATATCAGTTTATCCCTCTGACAGGATTCTGAGCATGCCCAGTAGGAATGATTTAACACTGCACTGATGACTTGCAACAGAAGAACGTCATGTGAAAAGGTAGTCTGCCACAGCTAATGGGCTCTTGTTTCAAAGGGATGCTGTGTGTACATTACCAGTGTATGGAGAAGGTGCAGAAAGGCCCAGGCAGCCATTAGGAATGGAGTGTTGTTGATGATGAAAAGGCACTTTGCCGGTGAGGGAATGGTGGGAGAGAGAAGGCTTATCTGTCTTTTTGATTAGAAATGCATGCTTCCTTTCATCATCTGAGCTGAAAAATTGGCTTCTGCTCTTGGTTTATGAAACCATTTTTCTTTTTCCTTTCTTCCCAGGTTTGCAAACTGCTTAATAAATTAGTTACTGTGAGGTACATGGGTGCCACAATAACCTTAGAGGCTTTTCCCAAATGCATCCTTAATATTTTATAAGTATTTAAATAGATTTATTCAATTTGAGCTGGCTGATTTATTAAAGCAGGCATTCTGGCACAAAAAGGGGGTTCTCTGCAGATTAAAGCAGATCAAAGAAAATTTAAGAGGCTCCACCAATTCATAAGAAGGTTTTCTAGGAGTTTGAGCAAATTTTTTGGGTACAGCTAATTGAACAAATGGGGTAAAGAAACCATCCTAACCATAGAAGCTTTCAATAGGTGAATCAGGTCTATTCTGCACAGTTCATCATTCTATTCCGTCACTCACTAACATTACAGAGAGTGTTAGAAACTGTGCTAGGTGCTAATGTCTTGCCATCCATTTGTCCAGGTCCGGCCATAAAGGATTCCAGTCCAGGACCAAGCTTCAATGTCCATTTAGCTCTCAAGCCCAGGGAAGACAACAACAAAAGTCAAGTTCTCATAGAAGATATCATTGTGACTTGCAAATAAAAGAGTGACATCCCCCTGTCTCCGACCCCTACCAATCTGACAGGAAAGGTTGAGATTTGGGGCCCTAAAGAATTGTTCTTATCTCCAGCAAAAGTGACCAAAAGTTGTGTCACTAGGAGTTCCCACAAGATGACTCCTGCCTCAGCAGGTCTGGAGAGGGCAACCCCACCAGTCATGTCTTGGGGATACATTAGACCAGAAGTCGGGACTGTAATGCTTGTAAATACCACCCTGAGTCACTAATCATTCAGAAAATCAGATTCCAGATTCTAGTAACATCAGATGCTCAAGCAGAATCCTTTGACATGTGTCCAAGCAATCTGTGGAAAGCTAAACTCCATTCTCCTGGTTAGAAAACTGACTTGGAGAGTTACATCAGGTCATGAAAGCTTCGGAGAAAATAGAATTAAAGAGAACATAAATCATCTTTTCAAAATATGTTTTTTTCTTATTTACCAGATTTCTAGAATGAGAATATTTGTTGAATATTAAATCTAAATAGTCAGACATCCAATCATAAAGAGGATGCAATATGTTAAAATGTACACAATGATCAATTTCATGCAGCATCATAGATAATGCCCCAGTGATACTTTAGAGAGTATGTGAACAATTAAGGTAATTATCCATACCAAAAACTATTTTGTAGAAATGTGCTACAAAGAAAAAAAATTACATTAGGGCCTAAATGATCAGAATGCAGCAGCCACATGGACAGTCTTTCTAAGGCCTTGTTTTTTCTTTTCTCCACTAGTATCTGACTAAGAGAGCTGAAAATTATACCATTTGTGTTAGAATCAAATGCAAATGGAATAATTGTCCCTTCTCTAATCAAAACACATTTGTGGATTGAAATACCACATGGGGCAATTTTCAGTTAATCATGGATGTTAATAAATATGACTCTAAGCTCATAAACAAACATTAGTTTGGCTAATATAATATAGGAAATTATTGTTAAGCTTGATCAGACATGTAACAAAAACTGAACTTTGCAGAAAGTCAGCAAATTAACCATCTGAAAATAGAGATGAGCATCAACAGTAATGAAAGATTAGATTTAGCTAAAATGCTCAGACAAATCATGCATTAGCGCTAGGAAATATTTAAGGCTAGCTTTGCTGAAAATGGAAAATGTTAAGTATTATCAGAGTATTAGCTGCTCTAAAGAACAAAAAACAGATGCTTTGTGATTAGAGATTTAAAAACTAGAAAATCAGGTTTACCAAAATCAAAGTCACCAAGAGCCTGAATTATATCAAAGCCTCTAACAAGGAATGGTGTTTTCAAATGAAGTAGAAATATTTAATACTCACTCTAGTTCCATAGCTGAGCTTGTAAACCAAGTTGAGATTCCTTCCTTCAACCTTTCCTAAATGTAAATTATGTATTTATTTTAGTGACCAAATGCCTAAATGATTATAAAAGTATTCAAATCACCTATAAGACCAGGCATAGATCCAGACCTATAAAGATACTAAGCATTGAAAACCTAACGGTGCCACCTCCACCTCTGGCCTTGCATTTAAAATAAAAACACCAAGCAACTAATGAGGACTGCAACTAAAATATCATCTTTCTAGATGTACTCATTTCGAAATTCTAGTAAGTTCATCAAAGCTGAACTTCTCTTCTTTGCAGTAGTGGGGAAGTCTCAACCTTACCTGCAGAGTACCCTAAGCAAAGTCTGCTGCTGGGTAATCCAGCACTGGAAAACAAACTGCCTTCAAACGATCTACTATGAGGGTATATTGATATCTAGGCTATAGGAAGAAGAAGGAATATTTTATCTATTACAGTTTTTTTTCCTTTTTTTTTTTATCTCTAGATCTAACTACACACCTATGCAACTAAGTAAAGTACAATTTTAAGAAAATACTCTAACAATCTAAGAAATGCAAGCTTTCGTCTGAGGAATTCCAATAACCAAGGCAAACCCAGTATTTCCTTTGGGCTATTTAGGTTACTCTCACTGTTCCCCACTTGTACTGAAGCTGTCGATCTAAGTCTAGGAAAGGAGAAGAAGTCTTGATTAATAAGGCTTATTTTCAGTCTAAGGGGACTGTTTTTATATGCGTTAAATCTTTTTATGCTATGCCTTCCAGTTTTTTCAACTCTATTCAATCGATGAATATGGCTAGTAAGAGCAATAATTGTTTCTATTTGCCACACACTATGGACTTTTCAGGCTTTATATTTATGATTCTTTAATTTGTTAAACTCTACCACGATCTTATAAGGTAGGTACTATTTTTATCCCCATTTTTCATATGAGAAAACTGAAGCTTAGGGAGAATAAGGATCATATCCTGATAAATTGTATAGATGGGATTTGAGCCTAGGCAGACTTCAGACCTGCTGCCAAGGATTAGTGAAAGCATAAATAATCATTTCAAACATATTTTGTCAGTGTTCTGAACTGCTTACTCTAAAATATTCTGTGCAGACCAAGGTTACAAAATGTCCTCATTCTACATTGTGCAAAAGAAAATAATTATCTCTATTAAAATAGAATTTCTATTTTTAGTTATAGGTTCACAGCTTGTTGCTCCATTTGTTTCCATTATCAAGGAAATAGATTAAAAGAAATATTTATTGTGCTGTGGGTACTTGTCTCAATTCACTTGCCACTCTTCCTTACTGAAAACCAGACTAAACATTTCTGAATGTCTACATTTCTGAATTTCCAACAGTAATGAATAAACTGTACCTGGGGTACTCTAACCAGACCCCCACATTGTTAGCAGGCCTAACATTCTACTAATAAAATTGTACCACCAAACTCACAGCCTAGGTACACCCATCTCCAGATCTTTCTGATACAGTAAGAATCTATGTAAAATACCATCTGATCTGAAAATCACTGTTAGAAGACTATCAAGAAAGCAATGAACTTTCAAGGCATAAGATCTTAAAGAAAACCATAAATGAAAGAGGTCAAGGGTGAGACACGTAATTGACAGAGGGGAGTGGGGCTATCCGTTTAGTTTATACAACTTCAGCTCCTCTCTTTGTTCAGATTCCATATAAGGAATAGTAACTTTTCAAGCCAGCAGGCCTGGACATATTTCTTGGCCTTATAATTCTCATAGTTCTAGACATTCCAAGGTAGAGGGTCATTCAGAGTTGTAATTTCTTGTGTATATTTATTTCCAAAGTATCTTTTGCATAGTTTCCCAATGAAATCATAGACAGGGGCTAGGAATACTAACTAGGTTATTATTCAAGCCTGCATAGAAGAGGCAGTCAAAAAGAGCTGCCCTGGGCTTATCAAGTGAAAGTGTGAGACTTGAGCTGGACTGCCCCAGCATGAGCTTTCACCACTGTAAAGTTCACTTGAACTGCAGCATTTGTCTTGAAGATGATGTAAGAAGAGAAGAGAGAGGAAAGATCTTCATGAGATTTAAAGAATAAATTTCCCTGTGGTCACTAGAAGAATGGCATGCAAAAGACACAAATCAGGTTGGCAAGGCAGTACGATAAGGCCCAACAAGAATGTGGTGACAGGCAAACCATCAGTGTTTAGGTGTCTCCTCCAAGTCCCAAACACTCCCCAGCAAAGCAAGTTTGAGCACACCGCTAACCTGGAGTAAACCTTAGTGTTTGATTATCTTATCTGTGAAATGGGTGGGACTGGACAAGATGGTAGGACATTTCTCTCTCAATCTAACAGCTACTAAAAACTCAGAGCCAACTTTTAAACATTTGTTTCACTGTATTCAACAAGCAACCAAATACTATATATATTTTACATCTTTAGTTGAAATTTGAAAGGCAGGACACCTAATAAAATGAGGAAAGTTTAAAAATTCATTAAGTTCATTATGGGCTGATCATTATTAACACCAAGATAATGAGAATTGTTTAGTCAAAAGCACTTGTTAAACTTCATTATAAATGTTGCATTATCTAGGAAAAAATAGGTTACATTTTATTCATTCAATGAATACTTATTGCTATCCATTCATTCATTCCACCTTTATTGAGAAGAAAGTTTTCTGGGCACTTGAGATACATCAGTGGATAAAAGAGTTGGATCAAGGCCTTCCTGGAGCTTACATTACCATACAAGGAGCAAGTCCATAAATAATAAAGATAATAAAGAAGTAAATTACCACATATATTAAACATGGTAAGTGCTTGGAATGAAAGGAAAAGTTGAGTAGGCTAAGGGGATGGGGAGTGTGTGGACTGGGGCTGAGAGCTAGAGTAGGTTGCCATCTTAAATAAAGTGATCAAAGTAGGCCTCATTGAGAAGGTGGCTGACATTTTAAGCAAAGACCTGAAGGAGGTGATGGAATGATCTATACAGATTTCTGATAGAAGAGCAGGCCTAGTAGTCAAAGAACAGCAGGCAACTGTAAAAACTGTGGTCCTTTACTCTGAGAGGTACGAGGCACCATTCGTTACAGGGATTTGTTCAGAGTAGAATCATGATCTGACTTATGTTGCTAAGTTCAGAAACTGTATTGAAATCCTTAAAGATTTCCTTGGACAGGTGAGATATGTATGTATATAAGCAAGGTCTCTTTTTCTTATTAATACTACCAAACCGCCATCAGACACCTGGGGTTGGTTTTCTAGTTGAGAGAATGGAGTTGTGTTTACTCTGTCTAAACTTAGTTGCCTACTAACCCTAAAGCCTAACTCAGGAATTTGCAGAATTTAATTCTACCAACATTTATTAAGTGCCCACTTATGTGCCAGATAATGAGTGTGGTCTAATTGGGAAAGAAGTATACAAAGGAGAGAAGGGTGTGTATGTAACATACACAGTTTTCTCACTTACCTCTCTCAACATGATAGTCCTTATTTCCCAAACTAAAGGAGAATAGCTCATATTTCTCAAAGTTTGGGTGAGGATAACATGTGAAACACCTAGAATCGTATCAGGCACACAATAGTCTCTTAACAAATGCTGCTTAACAAATGAATCTTGTCTCTCACATGAACCAATGAAAGAAGATGTTTGATTTTAAAATAGGCTAAGGGAGTGGGGGGAGTACCCAGTATGCTAAGGTAGAAATGAAGTCCTTCCCATGTCCTATCAGGACAATAGGACTTAAAACTACATTCTCAAAGAATATTAATATGAACTTGGGGAATTTGGGAAATTTGTGTAGCCAGAACTTAAAGCCAATGAAAGTGCAAGATTTTGTATGAAATTCCCAACAAGAAATTCTAGTACACCTTTAAATGTGTAAGTATTGTATAACACCCACTAAAACCTGCATGTGGCAAATAGACAAAGTAGACAATGGCTAAATATGATCCCTGCTCTTAAATTACATTGTCCAGAAACTATCCTAAATTATCTTAGAGAATATTACCTAGAGTTGGAAAGCTTGGATTCAGCCTCTTCATTTTGCTGTGACTTTGATCAAATTATTTAACCTGCCAAAGGTTAAGTACCAGTGACTGGCATGTATGAAAAAAGGCTTAGAAACAATAATAGCTAAGGTTCATTGATGATTTTGTACCAGGAGAACCTCTAAGAACTTGATTTGTAATAACTCATTTAATATTCAAAGTCCCTATAAGGGAGGGAATTTTACCTCCCCATTTTACATATAAGAAAACAGTCAAAGAGAGTTTAAATGTCTTATCCACAATCACAGAATACTAGTTCTAGAACCCACACTCTTAATTACTAATTTACTTAATAAATTACTTAATAACCCCTTTCCCTTCCCCTTCGTATTCTCTTCTTCTCTCTGCCTTCCTCCACCTCCTTCTTCCCCCTGAGAAGGGAAACCTCTTCTCATTTTCCTTCCACTTCTCTTCTTCCTTCTTATTTCAGTGAGCCTGAAATAGAGTTTGGAGGCATGGTGAATTTGTGACTAGAATGGTGGCCTGAAATGGCCACCAGCAAAATGTAAGTTAACTACATTTTCCCTTTGGCTCTCTCACCCTTCCACACCCCATGTTCTCACATATCCCATCCCAACACCTCTCCCTCACTTCTTATCAGCAATGACTTTCTCTCATCTCTGCAAACTGTTAATAATGTCTATCTGAGATACTCCTCAAAAGCCAAAGCATTAAACAGATGGGATTTGAGATGGAGAACAATCTAGCACAGACTAGAGTACATATTTGATGTACAGATGACTCCTCAAAGTTTTATCACATAAGCAGCAGCCTCCACCTGCTCTTAAGGTCAGCCCCAGAACATAGGAGGGTGCTGAGAGGGACTTTGTACCAGTTGCCCTGGATCCTCAAGGCTGGGCCCACAGCCAGTTAGAGCCCTGGCCTTGAAAGACAGGCACCACATTACCGGCTCAGCCAAATTGCAGTCTCTAGGTTGCATGAGTCTCGATACTCAAACCACCACCTTCTACCTCATACCTCAGATTAAAGGATTGCAATAAGAACTGTGGCTTATAGGGATCTGCAAGAGGCTGCTTTGCCTGAAAGCAAGGATTCAATGAAGAATAGCCACAACATAGCTATGATACCCAATTAGCTGGTAGTTCATTTAGCAAACACAATTTCCTTTATTTGATATACTTTCAGTGTTGCTTATGAGCTGTATTCTACTTAGGAGTATGAACTCTCTAATTATTTGCATTGCATTATGAATCATCTAGTCAATCTAATATTCTTCCCTTATGTATCTTAATACCTCAATTAACTATTATGAGTCATTTGTTATTTGTATACCAGAAAACTGCTTTCTAAATTACTTATTGGTCATAATCAATTAGGCAAGTTTTTAGACTATGGCTGTCTTATATAAATACACTGGTAAAGTTCAGCTCCTATGATTTCTGACAATTAAATTGTTCTGTCACTTGGGGACTCTCATTAATCTCAACTTGTCATTCTTGTTTATGCAGGTTATAATCGGCTATGTGTGTAAGTGAAATGAGATGCTAAAAGGCTTTGAATTTTTAACTCTTTGATGAAAGTAAAATCGAAATACTTAAAACGGTGGCTTTGATTGGTTACAGTCAGAAGAAACTGTTCTTGGATGATGGCCCATCAATTCCACCATAACCCACAGCAATCTTTATGTAGATTTGCAATTGAGAAACTAGGAGAATATTAACTGGCCCCTAACTCTCTAGATTCTTCATATTTTTACATTCAGGAAATGAAATCTCAGAGAAGAACATAAAAGTATGTTGCTCTCCATCTTTACTGGTCAACTTAAAAAGCTCTGGGTATAGCAATTACATAAGAGTGTAAACGAAAAGAAGTATCATAGTGGTCAGAAAGGTCCCAGGGAAAAATTTAGATGTTAAGTGCCATTGATAAAGATTTGATCAATGATTGGGATTTAAATGCAGGGAGTTATTAATAGGGTTACTACAGGATTAGTACTGAGATGTAATTTACTGAGCATCATTATTTTTGATGTGAAATATGCAAACAGTGCATTAATTATATTCAGGTGGTCCTACCTTTAGCAAAAACCTCTGACAATAATTAAATTATACAAAGTGATCCAAGTCAACAGATTAGAAATCTGAACAGAAATCTAAGAGCTTTAATAAAGTCATAAATCACCATAAAGGAAATGATAGGTATTATTATTACATTGAGAGCCAGTCTGAAAAGAATGTGCAATAATAAAGTTGATGAAAAACTGATTTGAAATAGCACTATAAAGAACAAGGAGAGCTCATACGCCCAGGCGCAACTGCTAATGAGAAGCTGGTTTGATAAATAACAATTTCTTTAAAAGTAAAAGTAAAAGTAAAAAGCAAGAGTCCAGATTCAACATTTTTGACTTCCCAAGAGAATTCAGATGGTCTCATATATTTAAACTCCACAAAGGAGTTTAAATCTCCAAAAGCCTTAGTTCTGACCAGTGTGATTCCATGGGATCTGCTCCGGTAAAGCAAAGATGTCACTATTGAAGATGGACTTTCCTACCACTGTTATAATAAAATCACTACTTGACATCAGAGGTCCTTTCTTATGAATCCATAATTCTTTTTTTACTATTCCATTCTCTCCTATAAACAATGCCACAGATTCCTTTCCTGAATAAATGCAGCTAACATAGAGTGAATGCTCATTACATGCCAAGCACTGTACTACTTCCTTGTTTATCTGCCCAAAAATCTTAGAAAGTAGATATTATAATCTACATATTTTAGACATATTAGGGAGTCTCAGTAACTTCCTCAAGGTTAAGATAAGGTGTGAACCCAATCAGCCTGCCTCTAGAATCTAACTTGAATCACTCCACTGGCTAGCCTCCCTCTCTATGCCTGATTGACCCTCCATCACCATGTCAATCCATTTCCCCACCCACCCCAGTGAATCTGAAAACCCCTGGTGCCAAGAACTACATTGTTTACTTTTCAATCCCACACAGTGCCTAGCACTGAATAGGTGTTGATAATCCTAGAGGAAGACAGTAGAGGGAAGAAACAGAAGGAAAGATGGAGTTGCTGAGCTTGGTGCCTAGTTATCAATACAAGAGTCCACATGATAGAGAAGAGCCATGCAATGGCAGTTAAGAGACATGACTGCTAGTCCAGCTTTATTACTGCTTGACTGCGTGTTGTTGAGCAAATCATTTAGTTTATCTCAGCCTCCATTTCCTCACCTAAAAAATGAAGAGTTGGCCCAGGTGACTACTCTGCTCCCTTACAGCTAGCTCTAAGGGAGTTTATATTCATTTCAAAGGCATATCTTCCCAGCCTCTCTAGAGACCACGATAAATCTGTCTTGTATTAAAACCCCTCCCATGTGCCAAGCACTTTGTATACATTACCTTCCTGTGGGCCTCTTAACAACTCGGTAAGGGTAGTATTTTTATCCTTGTTCAGCAGAGAAAGTGAAGCTTAGTGGATGGGTTTACAAGCCCAACATCATGTGGTCAGTAAGTAGCAGTAAGACAGATCCTGACCACATACATTTAGAAATTTACAAGTCTACTATAGCTTGAGCACCGTTGAAACTCTTAGCTAAATGGCTTCTTAGAAAGCACAAAGTAGTATCCTATGACCCTGAAAAGTTTCCAATGTGATTTCCTCAATCAACAGAGACCTGGGACTTGAGAGAATGAAACAATCCTTGAGATGTGATTTTTGGAACTGCCATGATCACAGTCACAAGTGCCTCTCTAACCCTGGGCTAGCATCTCACAAAAGCATCAGATCACTGCAAACCTGTCAACACTTGGCCGTCTCCGCAATCTCTCCCAAGGCTGGGCCTCCAGAGTACTTTTCTGTCTGTATTATTCAGTTGTCACTTAATCACACACTCTCTCATCTAGCCTGTTGCCTCATGTGCCTTGCCAACACAAATACAAGTTCCTTAAGGACAGAAACTGAGCTTTGTATTTCTTTCCAGGCTTACAGTATCTACAACAGAGTTGGGCCCATTATGTGACCCTCCCTTTCACTCAACATATTCAGTATATTTTCAGCAGGGGATCAATCAATGTGCTCTTTCTGTGCCCCAGTTCTGCTGCCTTAAAAGTACTTGTGACCCTGCAGTTCAGCTGTTACTCAATTGGAAACAACCTTGAAGGGTCTCTAGTACCACCGTATTTTAGTGAGCCTGGCATTTGATTGCCAAGGAAAACATGGTGCTGAGATGAAGAATGTGAACAAGGATTCTGCCTGCCTTCTTAGGGAGGAGTGTGATTCCAAGAGATTTCTTGAACTTGACTTCCTATCAGCCCAGGACAACTTTAAAACCAGGCCATGTGTGAAGGAGGATGCTAGAATCACTGCGATGCCAGGGAAATCTGCCATTCCCTTCTCTTCCTGTTACACCCATACCTGCCCCAATCCTATCAAAACTGAGGGCACTGACTTAAGATTCCTTATCACTCAGCAACATGTATGACATGACTGCCTTACTTCTGATTTAACAAATCCTACACAGAAGAAAATCTTTTGGAAAGCTCAAGATGTCAGGGCCAACATTTTTTTAATGTATCATCCCAAAGCAAGTTAACCATATGAGCAGGAGAAAAAAAGCTCCTTCATGGCCTTGAAACTCATCTGTCTCAGCAGGAACCACTGTGCAGGGTAATATGCTCTACCCCTGACTTAGTTTCCTGGCTGCTATGAAAAATACCATCCAATGGTTTGGTTTAAATAAGGGGAATTTATTGTTTCACAGTCCCAGAATCTAAAAGGCTTGCTGCCTTCTGTGGTTGGTAGTGTTCTGGCTGGCCAGCAATCCTTGGGTTCTTTGGCTGTCCCATCACATGGCAGTGTCTTCTTTCTTTTCCAGGTTCTGTTGATTTTCTGCTTCTGGCTCCTCCCTGGGACTTTCTCACTCTATTTATTAATTTCTTCTGTTTGTAAAGTACTCCAATAAACTGGATTATAACCCAACATCTTTCAGTTGGACTACACCTTACCTTAAAATATATATATATTCAAGAGATCCTATTTATACTCACAGGAATGGGATTAAGATTCAGAACATGTTTTTTTTTTCTGGGGTATATAATTCAAATTACCACAATGCCTTCCAGAAATATGCTGGAATATGACAATTGAGTCACTTAAGGCAAAGTTGTTTGGTTTCAACAACTAAATTCAGGAATAGCCTGATAGTGTTAGAACTACTTATTTCCCTTATCTGGAAAGTTGGGGCACAACATTAAGATCCATCAGGGAAGATGTAAGATCATTTGTATTTTCACTCACCAAAGTAATGGGTTTCAACTGAACACAGAAAGACAGGAGTAGATGCCCAGCAATCATAGTCACTACCTGCCAAGCTCGTTTATGTGTATTTTTTTTTTCATTTAATCTTCATAAAAACCCTTTGAGGTAGGATTGATCCCCATTTTGTACATGAGGATATTAAGCTTCAGAGATACATGGTTATAATGCTAGTTTTCCAGGACTGCTATAACAAAATACCAGAGTTTAGGGTTAACAACAGAAATTTATCATCTCACAGTTTTGGATGCTAGAAATCTGCATCGAGGTTTCAGCAGGACCATGCATCCTCTGAAGCCTGCAGGGTTCTGGTGATGGGTAGCCAGCAATCCATGATGTTCCTTGGCTCCTGACATAACTCAATCTCTGCCTCCGTCACAGAGCCAACTTTTTCTCTGTCTCCTATTGACTGTGTCCAAATTTCCTCTCCTTATGACGACACCAGTCACATTGTCTAGGGCCTACCTTAATCCAGCTTGGCCGCAACTTAACTAATCACATCTTTGAAGATCCTATATTCAAATAGAATCACATTCACAAGACCACGGGTTAGGATTTAAACATATCTTTTAGGGGTACACAATTCAATTCATAACAATTATTAAGTTGCAGAACATGGATTCAAATCCAGATCCTTCCTACTCTAAATCTAGGCTGGTAACTATTGTGATGGCTAATTTCATGCATCAACTTGTCAACTTAGGGAGATTATGGTATGCAACTGTTTGATCAAGCAAGCTCTGGCCTGATTGTTACTGTGAGGATATTTTGTTGATGAATTATCATCTATAGTCAATTGATTGCATCTAAGACTGATTGCATCTGCAATCAACAAAGGAGATTGTGCTCAGCAATAAGGGGAGTCTCTTCATTCAGTCAGTTGGAGATCTTAAAGCCAGACTGAGGATATCAGATGTTAGAAAGACAATTTTCTGTCTTTACTTCAGCCACCCAGCTTCTCCTGGGGTATTCAACTTCACCTTCTTGGGAGATTCCAACTTGTGACCTGTCCTACAGAATTCAGAATTGCCAATCCCCAGAGTTGTGTAAGCCCATTCTTATAATAATTATAAATATAGATAATTCTGTCAGTTCTGTTTCTCTGGAGCACCCTGACTAATACAACCATCTTATGTGTCTATACTAGCAGATGGCTGGACATTCAGGGCTGATTGTAGAGTTTGGTTTGTATGATTAATGGAGTTGGAGGGATTAGGGAAAATTGTTATTTTCCCTAGATGCCTCTATTTGGCCCTGCTGAGCAGGTGCACTGAGTCGTTTGGGTCTGCTGGTTAAGGGACAGTGCATCAATATAAGGCTAGAGTCAAAAGGGACGCTAGAAGTGCTGACTTCGAACGTGTTCTTTACAAGGGCTGTTATTTGAAAAAGCTGTACAGTGTCAGAGCTGAGCAGGGATCCAGCTGTGAACAGCACTCTGAAGAGTGTTGATAGAATCTGGGCTGTCCAGCTGTGAAAGGCCCGGAAGTACTTGAAGAGGCGACAAGCACTGGAGACTTCCCTTAGCTTCCCCTAACAGCTGCTGCCGCTAACAACAAAACCTGCAGAGACTCACTGGAGCCAAAAGCCCCAATCACTACACCCTCAGCCTTAAGCCTTGTCAGGAGACATAAGCCACCTCTACCCAAAGCAACTGTCCCAAGGAAAACGATGCCCCTGGGAGCTGCAGAAGAACCTGAGCACTGGACCATGATAATTACCTAACCCCATTAGTGTATGAGAGGGGCCAAACTAGAGAAATTATTCCTTGGACTCTCACCAGAAATTCTGCTTTGGGCAGTGGCTAGAAGGTAAAGGTAGAGTATGGTCTGTTTGTCATTCAGGGAAATGTAGAAATTGATGTCAGGATGCTGTAAATGAATCAGCAGGGTTTTTTTTAATTGATTTCCACAGCTGATTTATACCTTATCTGGTTTTTAAAAATTGCAATCAACATCCCAACATCTCTTTTTTTTAAATTACCATGGGCAAAAACAAAATAATAATATAATAAATTATAGCAAGTAATATATCCAATAGAAATTGCTGAATCAAAATTATTTTCCATTGGGGGGTTTATAATATCTTTTGTTTCATCTGTATCTTTTCTGCTCTTACTCTTCTGCTCAAGAAATGAGGCTCTGTCCCAAAGCCAGCTTGCCACTGCACCAATTTGAGAAGCTTGCTTGTCACCTGTTTACTTCCAAGAATACTCTGGAGCACATGGTTCCCAGCAGCCTGGGCTGAGTCTTTATAGAAGTGAAATGCACGAAGATGAGCACACACACATGCACACACATGCAATCACATACACCCATCTGTAAATATATTTCCCCTCAAAGAAATGGCTCCTCTTTCCTGAGACATTCCTAACAGATAAACCTCCTTTGAAAAGGATTTCAAGTACAAGAGCTAGCCTGGGATTTGGACTAGAACTCATGAAGAGGAACATAGAAAATGTCTCTCGCCTGACTGGGAAGAGGGGACTGGGGTGTCAGGAAAGTTGTCCTCTTGTGCATGTTATTGGGATGACTGCACCCATTTAATACCATAGCTAATAATCTGCTCTGAGACCTTGAAGTTGCTGATGGCTCTGGAAGTGTGAGTGTGAGGAGTAAAATAAGAAAAAAAAAAAAAAGAAATTCTGTCCACAGACCTGAGGATTCTTTATAGCATCAAGTTTGGTAAATCACACAAGAAATATATAGAGTACATGCTCACTTCTTTCTTTATAATCTTATCTACAAATACTGGAGTGGGTTTCCTGTTTGCTTTTTGAGGAAATATGTCAACTACTACTGTCTATATCCAGGGAAACTACTTATTATTTCAAATACAGTGGAGAAACCTATTCTTTTGCACTCACTCACCTGCAAAAGAAGTTAGGAAAAACTTCTATTTTTAAGACTGCTTAGCTGTTAAAAGACTTTCAAGATTCCTTATTTGTGGTTAAAACACTGCTCAAAACTCTACAAACCCTCAGAAAGACCATGTTTCTTATTCAGAAACAACCCAGTCTCCCCAATAAATAAAACCAAAGTAATCCCATTTCATTCCTACCAACACATGATAGGGAAGACTGGGAGATACTGGTCATCAGTCTCTAGATGGGACTTTCCTGAAAGCCCTGGAGAGACTCAGCAGGGGTTTTGAAGTCAGTTGTACTTGGGTTCAAATCCTGCTATTTCGATGTACTAGCTATGTAATGCAGATGAGTTAAATAAGCTCTTCAAGCCTCCAGTCTTCATCTTTAAAGAGAAAAATAGTAATTTCCTTTTAGAGTGATTGCAAAAATTAAATGAGATAATATATAAATCTTGTTACATGGAAGATTTCCAAAAATGTTAGTTTTCTCCCTTCCTCCCATAAATTCATGGTGGGTTGAAGATAATTTTCTGCTAAGGAACCTCCTTGAGTGGGAGGCCCAGAAATGCTAAGTGGAAACACGTCCTCTATAGAGACTTTAAAGAGTAATGTAGGTGGCCGGTGAAGCTGTCACCAGGGAAAGTGAGTAGGTTACATGAGGAAATGTGTTAAAGTGCTCAGAAATGGCCTCTCACATTTTGATTATTTTGGATTCCTAAATGGTTTAAGCATTCATAGTCAATGTAATGAATACTGTCAGGACTTCCAACACCAGCATCCTTTGAATTAGTATTTTACCCTAACTTGTAAACCATTCAACACTGCCAAATGCAGAAGTTTGTATGTAAATAAAATTATTTGGAAACTATTACCTCATCTTTACCCATAAATATTCTTTTATCTTTCAAGTCCAAGCTCTTTGGGGCCTATCAACATCTCTGTTGAAAGTGGCAGAAAACTCAACTTAAAATGGCAAAAAAATATATAAGGCTCAGGTAGCTGAGGAGTTCAGTTTGGCTTCAGATTGATGTAGACCTCAAAGAGGTCATCAGGAAGCAGCTCTCTGCTGGGATGTCTCTGTTGGCTACATGTGAGGATCTGCACTGTGGCCCACAGCAGCCTCAGGCTCACTTTGTCACAACATCCAGTCCCATAGAAGACAGAATTCTGCATCTTGGATGACACAAAAAGAATATTTTGGACCCATATTGGTCTAAAGGCATTTTAAGCATATAGGGAAACCCAGATCTGACCAGGTGGGTTGACTGGATTGGGGCATGTGAACCCCCTGGGAATTAAGTCAGTAACACAGGAGGTATGTGGGCTGAGAGGGAGAAGGTAAGGAAACCCCAAAGCATGTTGGGGCCCTGCTCTTACAAGAAAGTAGTGCAGATACTGCAGAGTAAAAGCAACCAATGTCCACCATTACACTCAATCCCCAGAGAAAAATGGTATTTGCGTGCTTTACACATTTACTAAATTCCTTTGTGCTGCTCATATCACGCTCATCACATGCAACCTTCTGTTTTAGGTTAATGATTATCGCTTCCAGGGCAGAGGCTATTTTAAATGTCTTTGTCTCCACCACATTGTCTTTCACAGTGCTTTGCCTACCGTGAGTAAATTAATGGAATTTAATAGAATTAATGAATTTAACATATACCAGCATTGAAAATGAATAATTGAAGTCAAAAGTTGAAATAGTTGACCTGGGGAAGAGATTAAAAAGAAACAATGTTATAATTATATGGTTTCCGGAGGGGTGAACGAAAAAGAAATCAGAGGCCCTTTATTCAAGAATCGCTGTCAGAAATCCCCAACTTCCTTAAGGAATTTATTAAAGAGATTGAGAAGGCACATTGCTCATATGCACCAAAAACTCTCCATGGAAAACAAGCCTGAACCTTCCCAGTCAAACCACCAAGGCAAATAACTAAAGAAAAACATTGCAAAGGCCAGAGAGGCAGGTGACTTAACTGGAGTGGAGAGGAGAAGGAGGAAGCAAGAGCTCTGAAACAAAAGAAAATGGTTTTCCAATAACTCTAATAAGAATTTGGGAGAAAAAGGCAAATGTTCAGACAAAAAGGGAATTCACTTTTGAAATTATACTAGTCGTATTACCATCAAATCCTATCTGGAGGAAGTCCTGATAGCTACATAAGACAGAAAAGTTTATTAAGTCTCGTAAATACGATGCAACTCTCTTTTAATTAACCTGCAAGCCCATCAGTCCATGGAGTATAGATTGCCTCTTTTTTATTAGCAATCACCAATTTTATCTTGTCAGGATTGCACAGAGCACAAACAGGTGTAAGAAATTCATTACAGCTCCATTATTGAAAGAGACTTTTCAACTGAGAATCTCCTTTTAAAAGAGAAAACCAAATGTGTTTTTGGGTCAGGGGAGCATTTGACAGCAGAGAACAGAAGTCAGCAAACTATGGCAGGTGTGTTAAATCACACTTCTGTCTGTTTTTGTAAATAAGGTTTTATTGGTATACAGCCATGCATGCCCAATTGCTTCTTTTAGGTTGCTTTCACATCTATAAGGGCAGGGGTGGGTAGTTGGCATAGGGACTTGCTCCATAAAGCCTAAAATATTTACTATCTGGACCATTACAGAAAAAGTCTGCTGACCCCTGACATAGAAGAAAGTAAATCCTAGCCACAGGAAATAATGGTGGTTTTCTAGCAGGTCTCAGGTAATCAGGCATGTTAGTGGGAAGATGGTGGTACAGAGTCTATCATCATCAGTAATGACTCCTAAACTGTGAACAGAGAAGCAAAGGACAAGGAAAGAAGTAGCAGATCTGGTAGCTTGGTAGGAGGCTCACTGAAGGACTGAAAGAGGGCAAGATAATTGAGGGGAGCTGTATCTGGGGCCTCCGTGGAGAGGGAGAGAATGAAAGAGAGGGAAGGAGAGAAAGAGGAGCAATTAGTAGAAAAACATCCAGTGCCTTTGTCTGACTCAAAGTGTTTCTCTCCCCTGCTACTGCTGCACATTTGAATGTTTTATTTCTTCGACCCTCCGAGCATTACCAAACAGTTATTATCTGAGCTTCTAACAAACAATTATTCCAGCTCCTAATTTATATTTCAATCATTTTAACTACTGATCTTACGATCATATCCAGGCTCTGATCACATTAGTGTCTATTAACTACACAGCAACCAATAAAATCTGCATGAGAGACTTATACTATATATACTCCCTTAGCGCAATTTATTAAAATAATGTAGACTATTAACGTTTAAACTAAATGTAATATATATATTTAATATAAAAATTCTCATTACTGTGATTAATAAAATTTTTAGAGTAAGCTGATATTTAGCTAGAGAAAATGAACAAGTTAAGCCAACTGAACTATTTCAGTTACACTAATTTAATTAAATGTGACTTTCACACTATGTAGGATTATGTACATACCACTGATAATTCTAACATATTTAAGGAATCAACAAGTAAAATCCCACTATCAAAGTCACAATTAAATCACAAAAGGTTTTTCTAGATAAAGCATGATAACTCTCACTGAAGCAACCTGGCTTTTCTAGATAGGCTCTCAAGATTTATAGATGTTGAAAAGTGCTGCAGTAATATTGCTCCTTAGAAAGTCTCACTGTATAGGTTTTTCTTTTTGAACTGCACTAGGGCTCTGTGTGTGTATGTGTTTGCAGAGACAGACAGACAGAGAAATGGCGAAAGAAAGAAAGAAAGAAACAGATTTCAATGCTGGTTCTTTGCATTGTCACAATTTATATGAATCCATTTCCCAAGAAGTTTTCAGGATAGATGTGCTGGTCAAACTCCACCTTCCTCCTTTTGTTCTCTTTTATCTGGAGCTATACTTACTTGGACTGATGTGCTTGCTCTGACACATGCTAACTTTGTGACCTTGAGAAAATAACTACATCGAGCCCAATTTCCCCATCAGTAAAATTGGATTGAAGGATTGTGAGGATTAAGTGAGATGGATAGAAAACCGCAGTCTTTAATCAGTACAAACCCCACTCCCCCAGACCTGGTTGTCTTTGCTGCTGCCTCTGAAAATGATGTTGGGTTTTATTTCTTCTCCTCCTCAAGCATTACCAAAGGGCCAAGTCTTTCCTAGGTTGCCATGGCCATGAACCCATCTTGTGCTTTTCTTTTTCTGCTTTCTGATGCCTAAGATGTCCCATGACCATTCAGAGCTAAAAGGTGGAAGAGGAGAGTGAACAGAAGCTCTGACTCTGAAGGTCGATGGATCTGTGTTTGTGTACCGGCTTACTAGCTACATGGCCTTGGCTAAGTACTTAATCTTATTTTCTTTATCTATAAAATGGGGATGACAATAATAATATGGACTTAGAGGATTATTGTGAATACTACATGATTACTCCATGCAAAGCACTTAGAATAATGCCTACCCCTATTTGGAGCTTAATAATTATGCAATACTAATTAAAGGGATACTGACCCCTAGAACAATATCACTGCTCTTCTATAGGCTGAGTCATCATTGGTGATAAGTTCAGGATTTGGGGACACCCAGAAACAACTCTGCAAGGAGCAGTTTATTAGGCACTGTGGAGTGTGAAGATTTAGTTCCCTAGAAGGAAGCAAGGAATCTTTTCTATATTATCCTGATTGCCACAGTGACTCAGAAAATGGGACACTGGGAGACTCCAATTCGATGTGTTTCTTGATATTAACTTATTGAAAGAGAAAGAAGTTCCTAAACTAACAAAACAGTGCCAAGGAAAGTCACCAATGCCTCCCCCTTAGGCTCTGGCCATTTATTTTAAAGGGTCTGCTTGAGAACGACTAATGCTATGAGTATAGCCACAAATACAGTCACTTTTCACAGGCAAGATCAATGTGAAAAGAGAAAACCTATCCTTAAAATATCCCACTCTTGGAAAAGCAGCAAGAGCCCTGATGTTTGACTATCAGGTTTCATACCTCAAAGGAAGGTGCTTCTGCCTCTGTGACTAAGGCACAAGGATGAGCTGGAAACAAAAATGTGGACTTTCGGGCCTAAGAGCAGCACTAATTATTGTAATTCTTAAACTAGGAGAAAAACCAGGACCTAGCCTGAATTATCACCCAATCTCCTTAATAAATATGGACAGTGAAATCTCAGGAAAGGGAATAGCCTAGGCTGAAACAGGTATTCCCATGCCAAATCCATCCCAATCAGGTGGATTTATTTGGAAAGGACAGTCAGATAATAATGTGAAGCAATTTCTAAATGTAGTGCAGTGAACTTCTGGAAACAGGGAAGAGGGTTGGCAGTCATTTCACATCCTTCCTCTGAAAGGCCTTTGATCACGTCGCTGTTCTGTCCCTCCCCTTCATTCAGCAATAATTTGAACTGAAGGCAGCATTGTTCAGGTAGAGCTCTCAGGAATAATGAGTTCTTCCCTCCCCTTTCTGAAACCAACTAGTGAATAGGACTTGTGTCATCACCTTCCTCAATTTCTCCTGCCCTATGACCCTTATTTTATTTCAAAGATATACTAGAAATCTCTGGAAAAGTCTTACTTCCTATGGCAATAAGCACCATTTCTAGGAATTTGTCCTCTCTTTGGCAATCAAATCATAACATGTTGTTTAGGAGTCGATTATATGAGCTCTAGAGTCAGATGCTCTGAACTGAATTCTGTACAGAACACATAATAGCTGGGCAATATGTCTTAAACTCTGTGTTCACGGTCCTCATTTGTGAAATGGAGATATTGTGGTACAAGCTTCATTGAGGTGTTGTTGGAATCAAATGAGTTCACGTAAGTTAAGGGTGTGGATCAATGCTTTACATGTAGTAAGTGTGCAAATAAATTTTAGCAAACATTGTCGTCATTATCATCATCACCATCTTCATTATCATTTTTCTGGAGTCATCATTTGCATTCAAGACTCCCTAATCCCAACTTTACAAGTCATTTCAAAAAATCACTATTGGTCATTTTATTTCTCCAATTTCTTAATAGATTCTAGGTAAACTTGGCTATTTATAATTTCTTTTTTGATTTAATACAGAGTGGGTTTACAGAAAAGTCATGCATAAAACACAGGATTCCCATATACCATCCTATTATAAACACCTTGCATTGGTGTGTAACATTTGTTAAAATTGATGAAAGCACATTTTTATAATTACACTATTAACTATAGTCCATGGTTTAACTTAGGATTCATTGTTTATGTAGTTCCATGGATTTTTTTAAAAAATTTTTATTCTTTTACCATAAATGCAACCTAACATTTCCTTTTAACCACATTCAGATATATTTTTCAGTTCTGTTATGTTCACAATGTTGTGCTACCATCAACACCATGCATTACCAAAATATTTCCATCATTCCAAATAGGAACCCTGTTCATTTTAAGCCTTAACATTCTATTCCTTATCCCACCTTGTTCCTTGGTAACCTATATTCTAGATTCTAACTCTACGAGTTTGCTTATTCTATTTATTTCAAATCAGAGTGATCATACAATATTTGTCCATTTGTGTCTGACTTATTTCACTCAACATGATGTCTTCAAGGTTCATCCATGCTGTCACATGTGCTAAGACTTCATTCCTTTTTACAGCTGAATGATATTCCATTTTATGTATATACCACATTTTGTTTACCCATTCATCAGTTGATGGACATTTGTTTTGTTTCCATCTTTTGGCAATTGCGAATAATGCCACTTTGAAAATCTGTATGCAAATATCTGTTTGAGTCCCTGCTTTCATTCTTTGGGGTATATACATAGTAGTGGGATTGCCAGGTCATATGGTAATTCTCTACTTAGCCCTCTGACAAACTGCCAAAATGTCTTCCATAGTGGCTGCACCATTTTAAACTCCTACCAGCAATAAATGAGTGTTCTTATTTCTCCACATCTCTCCAACACTTGTTGTTTTCCACTCTAAAGGGTGTGAAATGTATCCCATTGTGGTTTTAATTTGCATTTCTTTGATGGCTAATGAAGTTGAGCATTTTATCATGTATTTTCTAGCCATTTGTGTATCTTCTATGGAGAGATGTCTATTCACATTCTTTTGCCATTTTTTAATTGGGTTGTTGTTCTTTATGTTGCTAAGCTGAAGGATTTCTTTATATATTCTAGGTATTAAGCCTTTATCAGATATGTGGTTTCCAAATATTTTCTCCCATTGTGTAGGTTGTCATTTTACTTTCGTAGTAAAGCCCTTCGAGGCAGAAAAGTTTTTAATTTTGATGAGGTCTCATTTGTCTATTTTTTCCTTTGTTGCTTGTGCTTTGGGTGTAAAGTCTAAGAAACCATTGCCTAACACAAGGTCCTAAATTTGCTTCCCTACATTTTCTTGTAGGAGTTTGATCATTCTGTCTCTTATATTTAAGTCTTTTATACATTTTGAGCTGATTTTTGTATAAGTGTGGGGTAGGGGTCCTTTTTTCTTTGCAAATGAATATCCAATTCTCCCAGGACCATTTGTTGAAGAGACCATTCCTTCCCAATTGATTGGTCTTTTCCCCCCTCATCAAAAACCAGTTGGCTATAAATATGAGGGCTGATTTCTGAGTGCTCAATTTGATTCCATTGGTCCATATGTCTGTCCTTCTGCTAGTACCATGCTGTTTTGATTACTATGGCTTTGTAATAAGTTTCAAGATCAGGAAGTGTGAGACCTCCAACTTCATTCTTCTTTTTCAAGATAGCTTTGGCTATTCTGGGCCTTTTACCAATCAATATACATTTGATGATTGGCTTTTCCATTTCTGTAAATGGAAAATTTCACTGTTGAAATTTTGACCAGGGTTGCATTGAATCTATAAATCACTTTGGGTAGGATGGACATTTAATGATATTTAGTCTTCCAATCCATGAACATGGAATGTCTTTCCGTATATTGAAGTCTTCTTTGATTTCTTTTAGCGTTGTTCACAGTTTTCTGTGTTCAAGTCCTTTACATCCTTGGGTTGATATATTCCTTGATATTTCACTCTTTCAGTTGCTATTTTAAATGGAATTTTTTCTTGATTTCTTCTTCCAGTTGTTCCTTACTTGTGTATAGAAACACTACTGATTTGGGGGTATTGATCTTGTGGACCACCACTTTGCTGAATTCATTTATGAGCTATAGAGATTTTCAGAATTTTCTGTATATAGGATTATGTTATCTGCAAATAGGGAAAGTTTTACTTTATCCTTTCTAATTTGGATGCCTTTTATTCCTTTTTCTTGCCAAATTGCTCTAGCAAGAACTTCCAGTACATTGTCGAATAACAGTTGTGACATTGGGCATCCTTGTCTTATTCCTGATCTTAGAGGAAAAGCTTTCAGTCTTTCACCATTAAATAGGATGTTAGCTGTGGGCTTTCCACATATACCCTTTACCGTGTTGAGGAAGTTTCATTCTATTCCTAGTGTTCTAAGCGTTTTTATCAAGAAGGGGTGCTAGATTTTTTTCAAATGCCTTTTCTGCATCATTTGAGATGATCATATGGGTTTTTTCCTTCATTTTGTTAATGTGGTGTATTACATTAATTGATTTTCTTAAGTTGAACCACCTTGCATACCAGCGGAAAATCTGACTTGATCATAGTGTATATTTCTTATAATATGCTGTTGGAATCGGTTTGCTAGTATTTTTTTAGGATTTTTGCATCTATATTTATAAGAGATATCGGTCTGTAGTTTTTTTCTTGTGGCATCTTTATCTGGCTTTAGTATGAGGGTGATGGTGACCTCACAGAATGAATTAGGGAGCAATCCCTCCTCTTCAATTTTTTGGAAGAATTTGGCATAATTAGAATTAAGTCTTCCTGAAATGTTTGGTAAAATTTCCCTGTGAAAGTATCTGGCTCAGGGCTTTTCTTTTTGGAGAGGTTTTGGATTACTGATTCAATCCCTTTATTAGCAACTAGTTTGTTGAGCTCTTCTATTTTTCCTTGGGTCAGTGTAGGTGATCTGTGAATTTCTAAGAATTTGTCCATTTCATCTAAGTTTTCTAATTTATTGGCATACAGTTATTCATAGTATACTCTTATGATCCTTTTTATTTCAGTGGGGTCAGAAGTAATGCCCCCTTTTCATATCTGACTTTCATTATTTGTATCCTCTCTCTTTTTTTCTTTGTTAGTCTAGTTAAAGGTTTGTCAATTTTATTGATCTTTTCAAAGAACCAAATTTTGATTTTGTTGATTTGCTCTATTGCTTTTTTGTTCTCTATTTCATTCATCTCCACCCTAGTCTTTGTTATCTCCTTCTTTCTGCTCATTTTGGGTATAGTTTGTTCTTCTTTTTCTAATTCTTCCAGTCTTGAGGGTAGGTCTCTGATTTTAAGTCTTTCTTTTTAATGTAAGCATTTGGAGCTATAAATTTCCCTCTCAGTACTGCCTTTGCTGTATCCTGTAAGTTTTGGTATGTTGTATTTTCATTTTCATTCACCTTAAGATATTTCCTAATTTCCCTTGTGATTTCCTCTTTAACCCATTGGTTGTTTAAGAGTATGTTGTTTAATTTCAACTTATTTGTGAATTTCCCATTTCTTCCTCTGTTATTGATTTCTAGCTCCATTCCATTGTGGTCAAAGGAGATACATTGTATGATTTCAATATTTTTTAATTGATTGAGACTTATATTGTGACTTAGTAAATAGTCTATCCTGAAGTATAATCCATGTGCACTTGAGAAAAATGTGTATTCTGTTGTTATTGGGTGAAGTGTTCTATATATGTCTATTAGGCCTAGTTAGTTTAGAATATCTTTCAAGCCTTATATTTCCTTATTGATCTTCTGACTAGATGTTCTATCCACTATTGAAAGTGGTGTATTAAATTCTTCTACTATTAATGTAGAACTATCCATTTCTCCCTTCAAATCTGTCAGTATTTGCTTCATATATTTTAGGGGTTCTGCTGTTAAGTGCATATATATTTATAATAGTTACATCTTGTTGAATTGACCCCTTTTCAGTATATAATGACCATCTTTGCCCCTCATAACTGTTTTTTACTTAATGTCTATTTTTTTCAGCATTAGTACAGCTACACCACCTTTCTTTTGGTTACTATTTGCATGGTATATTTTGTCCATCCTCTCACTTTCAAACTACTTGCCATTTTGCTATTTAGCCTTTGTAAGTCTTATACCTTTTTTGTCCCTCAATTCTTCCATTAATGCCTCCTGTTATTTTTATTTGATTTTTTGTGTTGTACCATATTGAGTGACTTCTCTTTAATATCTGGATATATTTTTCATCTATTTTCCTTGTGGTTACCATGGAGTTAAAATTTAACATCCTAAATACATAACAGTTATATTTGGTTTGATACTACAGTAACATACAAATATACTTTTCCTATATCCCTTTGTCCCCCCCCACTTTATTTTTATTTGTTACCACTTATATCTTTGTATATCATATGTGCAGAATCACAGCTTTATCATTGCTTTTTTTAAAACAATTTATTGAAGTATATCATTCATACATGAACATACATAAACTGTAAGTGCTCAGTAAACATGGTGAACTTACAAAATAAATATGCATAACATCATACAGGGCTCCTACACATCACCCCCCCACCCCCACAACAAACACCCTGTATTGTTGTAAACATTTGTTAACATATCATGAAAGAGCAACGTCAAAGTATCACTACTAACTATAATCTGTATCTTCCTCCCCTATACATTTTTTAAGGATTTATTTATTTATTTACTTTTATCCATTTTTATCCCCCCTCCACATTTTTGCTGTTTCTGTGTCCATTCACTGGGCGACTCTGTGTCTGTTTCCTGCCCTCTCTTCTCATCCTTCTCCTCCTGTCTTCACTGGGATTCGATCCTCGGAACCTCCGATGTGGGAGAGAGGCATCCTACCGCCTGCGCCACCTTAGTTCCTGGTTTTTTGGCTCTTCTTGTCTTGGCTTTCCCTTGTGTCACTCTCCTGTTATGTCATCATCTTGCTGTGTTGCTTGTGGGGCCTGAAAGCGCACCCGCAGATGGGGCCTGGCAACTCACCTGCTCATGGGGCCTGGTGACCCACGCGCCTTCTATATTTTTCTTTTTTCTTTTTTTTTTTACCAGGAGGTCCTGGGGATCAAACCCAGGTCCCTCCATATGAGAGACAGATGCCCAACCATTTGAGCCACATCTGTCCCCCTGCTATATCTCTTAAGGTTAACCAAAGATACCTTGAGTTACAGTTATTTCCCATACAGGATGGTTATGTAATAAGTCAGGCTTAGTTTATCACCAGCATTCCAAAAACCAGACCTAGGGAGAAAAACTAGTTCTGGGGACACTTGCATGGTTTCTAATATAGTGAATGCTTAGCCTATCCTGATTATCACAAAATCAGGACAGCAAGTTTATCATTGCTTTTTATGCATTTGCATTTTAACACCTGTAGGAAGCAAGAAGTGGAGTTACATACTAAATATTACACTACAATAATACTGGCATTAATAATTAAACAAATGGTTACCTTTACCAGAGGTCTTTATCTCTTTATGCTGCTTTGAACCATGTCTAATGTCCTTTCTCTTCAGTCTAAAGAACTCCATTTAGCATTGCTTGTAGTGCAGGTCTAAGGGTGATGGACTCCCTCAGCTTTTGTTTATCTGGGAATGTCATACTCTCTCCCTCATTTTTAAAAGAAAGTCTCACCAACTATAAAATTCTTGGTTGGCAGTTGTTTTCTTTCATCATGTTTAGTATTTCAACTGACTGCCTTCTTGCCTCCATGGTTTCTAATGAGAAATTGTCACTCAGTCTAAATGTACATAATGTTGCTTTTCTCTTGCAGTTGTCAGAACTCTCTCCTCACTTTTTGCATTTGATTGTATGATCAATTTATGATGAGGTATATTTTCCTTCATGTCTATCCTGTTTGGTGTTCTCTGGGTTTCTTGGATGTGCATATTTATGTCTTTTGCTAAGTTTGGGAAGTTCTCTGTCATTATTTCCTTGAATATTCCTTCTGCCCCTTTCTCTCTTTCTTTTCCTCCTGGGACTTCCTTGATGCACATATCGGTTTGCCTGATGGTGTCCCAAAGATGTCTTGGGCTATTTTTGCTCCTCAGCCTGACTCATTTCAAGTGTTTTATCTTTGAGTTCACTGACTCTTTCTCATGCCAGATCCAATCTACTCTTGAATCCCTCCTGGGAATTTTTTATTTTGAATATTATAGTCTTCAACTCCAGTTGTTTGTTTGGTTCCTTTTAAAAATTTCTATCTCTTTATTAAGATTCTCTATTGATCATTCATTGTTTTCCTGATATCTTTTAGTTCTTTCCTTGTATTTTCCTTCATCTCCTTGAACATTTTTAAGATCATTTTGTTAAAGTGTTTGTTTGGTGTGTCCACATTCTGGTCTTCTTCATTGGCATTTTCTGGATTTTTATCCTCTTCCTTTGAATGGGCCATCATTTCCTCTTTCTTTGTTTGTCTTATACTGTCTTTTTGCACACTCTACATTTTAATATTTTAAAATGTTAACTCTAGGATTTATTCCCCGGGATTTCTGTTTCTTGATTTTGTAACCAGCTGGTGATAAGACAGAATTTTCTTGATCTTCACCATTCTATCAGAAAGGTCTGCCCAAGGCAATGCAGTGTATAGTGTCCTGTCTTTCTCGGCCTGTGTCTTTTCCTGGACTTGTGCTTGTTAGGCATTTTGGAATTCCCCTGTTTACAGGAGTTTGAATGTCTCCTCCATTTCCAGTAGACAGAGTTCCTTCTCCCAGGTGTTTAAAGCAGGCTAGTTTTTGTCCCAACTGTCTGCCTCTATAGTTTCTTACACTCATTTTGTTGTATTAAGCTGTTCTTGCCAGGAGAGCAAATTCTTTGGGGGAAAGGGCATGCCAGAGAGGACTTTCCCAAGTTAGTCTTTCCCACATGATACAGGGCCAGTGACCCACAAAGGGTGGTGAAGACTGGCTCCAAAGTGCCATGGGAAACAGTTCGGGAAGGGCACAAAGAGCTTCTTCCATGGCTCCCCAAAGCCAAACTTATTTGGCCTGCCTAGCAAATACAGCAACCCCAACCAACTGTCCCCTGGAGCCCTGAAGAAATGCTATGTCTCTAAGTCTCCTCTGTAGCTGCATTTGTCTGGAGCAGGTTGAAACAATGCCCACCCTCAGAGCCAGGCCTCCAGCAATCCAAAGTCCCTAATCAAAACCTGTGATCAGTGATCAGCCATGCCTACCCATGGTCTTGGGAAAGAGGATTTTTATATCCCTTCCTGTTACCAGCAAGCTAGACCAGGGCTGGACCTTACAATGGTCTGCTGAGAGAGTGGGGGTTGGGTGGCCATGTGGAGACAGCAGTTTACTGTTCTTCACCATAATTTACTAGCCTTTTCCTCCCACTCTTCTCTGGATACTCTACAGTATTCTACTGGCCTCAGAGTTTCAAAATAGTTGTTTCAGACAGTTCCTGCCTGTTTAATAGTTGTTCTGGTAGAAAGACTGAATCCTGGAGCTCCCTACTCTGCCATCTTCCCACAATCTGCAATTTCTTTTTTACCTTATTTTTACTTGTTAAATGTTGCCCTTCAATATCTGTTTTCTTTTTCTCCTTCTTCAGGGTATTCTTGGGTTATCCCCTAATAAAGGTTTATTGCAAAGCCTTAAGCTATATTTATTCCATGCCTATTTATTACATTATTTTTTCTCATATTGCTTTAGTCATTTTTATATAATCATGTATGCATCTAATTATTATTTAATTTCTAATTAATGTGCCAATTCCTCTGCACCTCCCCTTTCTCCTGTCAGTACTCCTTTCAGTGCATTCTTATTTCCAGGTATGGAAACTCTACCTTAGATTTCTATAAATCACCCCTACTTCTAAGTGCCTTCTTTAGATTTTTTTAAAAGTATACACACACATAAACATATATAGATGTAGATATACATATATATTTTATATATATATAATGCCTGATTTCCTGACAGGAAGGAAATGTTTATGGCCCTTTAATGATGTTTTATTTACATCTACCTCTATCTTTTCTTTTCCTAAAGAAAACAAAATCAGATTTTTTTTGACCTTTCCAAATTTTATTGTCTATTTAAAATTGCACTGCAATATTAAACACTGATGAAAATAATAGCTATAGTAGCACATTGCAAACTAACAGGGTGCTTAATAGTGTTTTAATAGTATTTCATTGTGTTTCCCAATTAATGGTACTGAGTCTGCAGTAAGTTCAGGACAGTGGGGTTGGTATGGGTCTGGGGCAGGTGTGGTATGAATAGAGTAAAATAATTTAAAAAAACAGGCCCCAGTTCTAATGAGGCAGATAGGCTCAAACACTATGTGATGGGCATCCAGAAAAGGGGAACTTTTCTTTTAGACCTTGTCAGCTTAGGGAGAATGAAGGTTAGTTTTCACTGGGATAGATGACATTAAAGTTCGATCTGGAAGCTTCAAGTGAAGAGGAAAGAGAAAATGTGTTCAGGACAGTGGCTAAATGGACCATGAGCACAGAGGCAAGAAAGTACAAGTTGTCTTTGGAGACTCAGACGTGGATTCAGGCCTGATGAATAGAGGTTATAGAATAGTCTTTCAGGTAAACCTAAAAAGTTGCATAAAGGAGAATATAGAAATCCATCATCCCAGTATATTGGTCATTATAGAGTCATAATCAGAGCAGTAATCTGGGAAAATTAATCTAGATTAATAAGAGAAAAGACTAGAAAAAGAAAGAGAACCCATGAGGAAGCTTCTGCTATGGATTAGACAAGAAATTATAAAAGTTTAAACGAGAGCAGTGGCAGCTGGAAAGAAAAGGGGATCTCTTAGGGCTGAAAGTGAAAGAATTTAGAAATTGATTGGAGGTAGGGCAACTTAGTTTCCTAGGACTCCTGTAACAAAGTACCACAAACTCATGGCTTCAACAACAGAAATTTATTGTCTCACAGTTTAGAGACAAGAATTCCAAAATCTCTACCTCCTTCATCTTCACATGACCTTCACCCTAGTGTCTATCTGTATATCCTTTCCCCTTCTTATGAGGACACCAGTCATATTGGATTAAGGGCCCACCCTACAATGGTTATGAGCTCATTTTAACTAATTCTATCTATAATGACCCTATTTCCAATTAAGGTGACATTCTTTGGTACTGGGAATAAGATTCAACATATATTTTGGTGGGGATACAATTAAACCATAACATGGACCCCAGAGTAAAAAATGCTGAAGACAATTCTAAGTCATCAATGTATGGATGATGGTGGAGGCTTTACCAGAAAGAGAGAAGATGTACAATGACATTCAACTCCAAACCCACCTTCCTATATTCAGCTTTTCATCAAGGTATGGATGATGGTGGAGGCTTTACCAGAAAGAGAGAAGATGTACAATGACATTCAGCTCCAAACCCACCTTCCTATATTCAGCTTTGTGATACTGGAGCTGGGTCTGGGACTCTACAAATCTCATTTCTCCTTTGCTAGTGGGCTTCCTTTTAGGTTATGCCAATGGGGGTGATAGAGAAAGACCAGAAACCCAGAAGAAGAAGAAGATGCACTTCTTCCTGTTTGATCACTGTTCTAGTCAGCATCAACCCACCAATAGCTGTTCACACTGAATGTAGCAGTTGTTCACAGTTCCCAGTCATTTTCCACATTTCCAAAACCAGTCTCAAGATTTCACCCTTTAAGATTTCCACTGATACTCTTTTTTTTTAAAGTTCTAAGTTGCAGCTCTGTAAGGACTACTCTTCCCCAAGCCTCTAGGTTCTAATAATATCAAATTCTTCCTCCTGATCCCCAGCCTTGTGGGTAGCTCTTCCTGCAATTATATTTCTGTGTTATCCCAGTGTTCCTATTTTCCATGTCAGTGCCCTGATACATATTTAACCAATTCCTACATTAAATGACTTCTGTTAATAATTAATGTGGCTTCTACGCAAATATTCTCGGTGACCTGATTTTGTGATAATCAGGGTAGGCTAAACATTCGCTATACCACGCATGTGTCCCCTGACCTAGTTTTTCTCCCTAGGTCTGGTTTTTAGAATGCTGGTGATAAACTAAGCCTGATTTATTATATGACCATCCTGTATGGGAAAAGACTGTAACTTTGGGTATCTTTGGTCAACCTTAAGAGATATAGCAGGGGGACGGATGTGACTTGAGTGGTTGGGCATCTGTCTCCCATATGGAGGGACCTGGGTTCAATCCCCGGGAGATCCCAGTAAAAATTAAAAAAAGAAAAATATAGAAGGTATGTGGGCCACCAGGTCCCATGCAGGGGTGCACTGCCAGGCCCTGTGCAGGGGTGCTCTGCCCAGACCCCATGTGCAGGTGTGCCGTCAGGACCCGTGAGCCATGCAGCAAGATGATGACATAACAGGAGGGTGACACAAGGGAGAGCCAAGACAAGAAGTGCCAAAAAACCAGGAACTAAGGTGGCACAGGTGGTAGGACACCTCTGTCCCACATCAGAGATTCTGAGGATCGAATCTCTATGAAGACAGGAGGAGAAGGACGGAAAGAGAGTGCAGGAAACAGACACAGAGAGTTTCCCAATGAATGGACACAGCAGCAAAAACATGGGGGGGGGCGATAAAAATGGATAAAAGTAAATAAATAAATAGGTAAATCCTTTAAAAAAATGTATAGGGGAGGAAGATACGGACTATAGTTAGTAGTAATACTTTGACAATGCTCTTTCATGATTTGTTAACAAATGTTTCACAACATTGCAGGGTGTTTGGGCAGGGGGTGAAGTGTGGGAGCCCTGTATGATGCTATGCATGTTTGTTTTGTAAGTTCATGATGTTTACTGAACAGTTATAGTTTATATATGTTCATGTATGAATGACATACTTCAATAAATTGTTTAAAAAAATAATTAATGTGGCTTCTTTCCTGAGTAGACCTTGAAGGCAACAATGAGAAGGGAAGGGATGAGTCCAATCTCAGGTGTATTTTTGTATTAATTCTAAGTTGCCACTGAGATATCTACATGGAGCTGTCTAGGAAAAAGTTAAATACTCATGATTAGAATTTTGTAGGAACATATAGATCTGGAAATTATAGTCACAAAAGGGTGGCTGGCGCTGAGGGATCATGCAAGTAAAAGAATTCAGGACCAATCATAGAGAGTGATGAAAGGGAGAGATTAAACAGTGAGATGGTGAGCAATAATGACAAATATCTAAGACTGAGAAGGAGCAAGCCATGGGATTTGGCAATTGGGATAGTATTGGTGGTTGCTAAGAATATATTTTAATTGGGTGGTGGGTGAGAAATTAGGAATATGAGGGATGAGTGTGGAAAAGGCCACTATTTTTAGCATAAATTTTCAAGACTAAATATATTTTAAAAAGATATTTCAAGAAATTCAATTGTAAACAGATAGATAATAATTTAGAATGAAACTCTGATGGCAACTTTTATGTGTTCAAGTTGAATCCTCAGCATCTCAGATATAAGAGATGTTCAGTAAATGTTAAAGAGAGGAGTGTTGCATGTTTTATATTTCAGAGTGGACAAGGTCTTCACATGTTTCTAATCTGAAGGAAGTGTCAAGCAGTGAGAAGGTATATGGAGAGGGGATTAGATTCCACAATTTAAAAATCAAGATATTTTACATACAAATACAGATTTCTAACTTTTCTTTTAAAAAGGGGAGACTTAGCAAATGGTGATTCCTAGTTCCCCCATCACAATATTTTCCAGAGCTCACAAGCAGCTGTCTCTTTAGACAAATACTACCTTTTTACCTTGCTGCAGTCCTTACCATGCTGTGTGGTCTGCCCAAAGCTGAGGCCCAGAGTCAGGAACCGTTTGTCTTCAAGTTCACTCTGCTTCTCTTCCTCCAAGCCAGTTTTATTAATTCACTTTATCCCCAACGTTCTCTGAATTTGTATTAGATATCATTTCAGATCTTCTTAGTAAGAATTGCATCATGGTAGGGTTAAAACATTAGATTGGGATTAGGATATCTGACACTTTGTAAACTATAAGCAAATAAGTATAGTTATTACAAGGGAACTCAAAGACCATTTTTCCAGACCAACATTTTCATTGTGCACATAGCACATATGTTTTAGGATAAGGACAAGAAATTAGGTCCATTGAATCATATTTCAAGGCTTGGAATTTTCCCCCCAGTCTTCTCTGCACTTGAAGCACTCATTTGCTGACCAGGATGGAGAGTAAAGTCTGTGAACATGAATCTGGAGTCAGCTTCGTCCACTTTGGTCTCCTTATGACTATACCTTAACTACTGGGGCCGTCAACACATAAAATCCATCACCTTATCAGTGCAACAAGAAGCAAGCATCTTGATTTTACTGTCTCACTCAGACTTGTGTCTTCCAGTCCTATATAGTCTCAGGACTAGCCTGCTTCCCCATCATGCCACATATAATCTCTGAGTTATTTTGTAAAAGATGTGTTAGATCAATCAGGGAAAAGAAAAAACATCGTCAATAGTAAATACAAAGCAAAACAGGAAAAAGGAATCTATTTCAGTAAAATTAGGCTATTCTTAAGATCAAATCTATTTTTGAATGTACCGTGATGTTCTGATATTGCTAAAAGATCTTATTATTTATGCCCAGTTATTCTATTTGCCAAGCTAAAGTCCACGAGGAGCTGTGAACCATTATGAATAAAATGCATCAAGACCTATAAGATACCACCAAAGGACTCACTGGGGAACACACATCCGCATGGAATCAGCATAGCCCAGAAACAAGCTCAGCCCAAGTCTTTACCAAACAACCATTTCTACAAAATGACAATCTCAGTAGCTTAGCCCTGGAAGATCTCCTTTTACCAAAATCCATATAGACCCAAATACCATAAAATCGTTGGGACCTGCTTTTCAGTAGATAATACATACTTTAGTTTCATTTGTGAAGGGACCCATGTTGTTTGAAAGAACAAAGAGAGAATAACTTCGTTTGAGTTGCTGTTTGAGCCTGAATTTTGAAAAGCTGTGCCTTTTAATTCCACCCTGAGTTTAAAATATGGCACACCTGGACAGTCTGTTTCTCTCCGGGGAATGTACTCTGACTTTTTTTATGCATCTGAAGTCCACCATATGGAACAACAGTGTCATTAAATTGGGCATTAAAAAGATTTGTTCACTCAGCTAGATTTAAAAAGATAATAATATTTGGCACTTATATAGTGCCTTTCACATGTCCATCTCAAAGAAGGAATTTGTAAACCAATATTGCTACAGACCCTATATAAACCAGAGCTAAATTAGCTTTTCCCTCTGTAGAAAACAGCTCCAACATACCACATAGTAAGTCCACACCAAGATAAGAGATGGTGCAAAATCCAAAAACATAAAGCAGTCCAAGAATGTTAAATTGATTTTATCTTAATAAATAACTACAATCTGTTTACCCCAGACAGGGAAAAAGAGATGCTGCATATACGGCATGAATTTGTTTTCTCTTATCTAGTCTTGGATCCATAAAAACAGAATTTTCATAATAATTATAATACCATTACTTAAATTAACTGTGAATGAAATTGGCCAAAACCTCATAACTACTTCTACTTTAGCAATTCAGTGTTCTGATGATAAGAATTAATAGGATTCCTTGGCAATTTCAATTAGGTTTTCCATAATTATCATCCCATCTGCATGTTTAGTTCTTTAGGTCTGTTTTTCAATAGGTTAGAACTCAGAGGATTGGAGGGATTATTCATTGTTCCTTCCAAACCACTAACATTTCTCTTAATTTTATATATATGAACTTTTATATAAATATATGTATAGTTATATATGTGTATATGTAAAGTTATATATGTGTTTATTATATGTATATATGTATATATATGTATATGTGTATTATTTTCCTCTAACCCCAATCTTTATGATCATATGCTTGCTTTCTCTTTACTTGCCATCCTTACTTTGTGTCTTTATTTGTGCAGCACATACAATTTTAGGGAAGATTTACAGACCCCCTTCCCCAAAAAAGAAATCTCTGAGCTTCAGACTGTTTTCATTTATCAAACAACATACTGACAGAGATTATAAAGCATAGATATAGATTACAAACATATCCTACATATAGAATACATACATTACTTCACAAGAGTTTGTTAGATGGCATAGGAAAGAGCTTACAGTATAAAATTCAGCTACTTGGAGATATAAAATAGGCCAATAATATGAGTAGAAGCTTCCACGAAGATAATCATTCAACAAGGACAAAATTGAACAGCCAATTATAGACTATATCAGGCAACAGGGGAAAACGTCCTATCGGTATAGTCTAGACAATATACATTTAACATAAGAATATATTTTATTAACACTCTCTAGATGATCTAATTTCAGGTTATCAATTTTTAGAAAACAGTTGTTTTTCATTAACATAGTTTCCATAGTGTTAGAAAAGAGATGGAAAACTCATATGGCTACAGGAACCAGATAGTTAACATAAAGGACCTAAGTATGTAGTTATACAATAACAGAGAAGAGTATATATAGCAATAATTTGTTGGAATGCATTCCCTAACAGAAATTCTTTCTATGAACACACAGACATATTTGTGTTTATATATATATATTTATAGATAAGTTTATATGTAAATGTGTGGCAATAAAATGAATACACACATGTATATCCCATAATTGTTTAATAAGCAGAGTGGGATCCAGTTGAACTGGAAAGACACACATACCCTCTAAAAGGGGCAGCTGTTTCTCAGCCCCAGGTAATTGTTCTAAGCAAGAATGTAGGCCTGGTGTGGCCAATTATCTGATTTCTTAACAGGAATGCCAAATTTAAATTTTTAAAAGTGAAAGCTTCTAATTTAAAAATATTGGCTCCAATTTTTTTAAACCCCATACGTGTCAAGTAACAACACTTCAGCTAGTCAAATCTTGCTCATTGGCTAGCAGCTTGTAAACTTTGGTCTTAAATAAAGCTTGTTCACCATGCCTAGGGCAAGACTGGGGGGAAACCATGCATTAAAATTTAGTTATGATGGGGGCGGATGTGGCTCAAATGGTTGGGCGTCCGTCTGCCATATGGAGGGACCTGGGTTCGATCCCCGGGACCTCCCGGTAAAATAAAAAAAATATGCTCTGTGTGCCGGTGAGCCGCCAGGCCCTGGGAGCCATGCAGCAAGATGATGACGTAACAGGAGAGAGACGCAGGGGAGAGACAAGATGAGATGCTCCCAAAGCTCCAAAAACCAGGAGCCGAGGTGGCGCAGACGGCAGAACACCTCTCTCCTACGTTGGAGGTCTCCAGGATCGAATCCTGGTGAAGACTGGAGGAGGAAGAGGATGAGAAGAGATGGCAGGAAACAGACACAGAGAATTACCCAGCAAATGGACACAAAAAACAGCAAATGGGGAAGGGGGGAGTTAAAATGGATAAAGTAAATAAATAAATCTTTAAAAAAAAAAAATTTAGTTATGGCACCCATAGAATGTAGAGTTATAAAATAAAGTTCACTAATTAGAAATTTTCTTGAAAAATTGTGTTTCTGTATAAGCACAAAAATAAAGAGCTCTTACAAATCAATGAAAAATGACCAGAGAAATATGTATATAGAAATGAGTGTATATGCACAAGCAAATATTAGGGTGGAAAAAATGGCTACTAAATTTAGAAAAGGATGCTTAATCCCTATGTCATGCAACTCAAACTGGAATTTTTTTTAAAGATTAGAAATATAATTTAAATATAAAACAAAGATGAATCATGTATAATACAGAATAAAAAACCATACTATCCTTTAAGATAAAACAGAGTTCTACAACATTTCATTCTTTGGGCTGCTCAGACTCTCCTCTGCCACTGAGTATAAAAATGATATTAAAGTGGAGAAAGTAAAATTTATACAAGAATCAGGAAAACCAGGTTCTATTTCTAGATCTGATATTAATGGCACTGCCTTGGTCAAAATACAACTGCTCCAATCTTTATATTCCTTTTCAGCTAAAAAACAACAACAACAAATTCTATGTCCTGTGTCACTTTGGCAAGTCAGGTCATTTACAATTTTTTTGTACATAGGAAAGATTGCATTGAGGAAATTAAGTTTGAGAGTTGGACTGAGTCAGTGGTATACTCAGTTAATTTACATATAAGGACAATTAATGGTAAAATAAAGGTGATTATTAATCTCCCTCCTCTACCCTGTTTTATGAAACAGAAAAACATTCTCCAATATGCATTTTTCTGTCTTTCACACTGTTTTTTGAAAAGAAAAACATTCTCCAATATGCATTTTTCTGCGGCAGCAAGAGACACTGACCAGTGAAACAGAGGTTTTTTTCAGCCACTTATCTGCCACAAGCAATCTGGTCTCTCAGCAAGACACTTCTGCTACCACTAGCCTGAGAAACATATACATGCTGTCTCTTGATGGGAAAACTTTTTCTTGTATCCACATATCTATCAAAGTTTTAGTTCTTGACATATGGTGACAGCAAACACATTTGAGAAATTGCCTGGACCTAGAACCTTATATGTAATGTCAGTTTCTTGAGTTCAATCCTGTTAGCTAAAATTGATATACTACATGAAAAATATTTTGCCCATCAACCAAAACAAGAGACAGAGGTAATATTTTAGACATCTGTCCCTGAGAATTCATTGTATACCCTGACCTACCTCCAGATCCAGGAACCAGCAAGAATATTTGTGCATTCCCAGATAGGGAATCTGGACTTCTTATACCTAAGTCCTCACCTAGGAAAACAATGTGAACCTAGGGTTCATATATACCTAATATGTGCTGTGGAGCAAATTTCCATGCAATTTACTGTAGCAATGAGTTAGATAGCCTCGTGGAGTGTCCTGGAGTCCCCAGAATGTGTGGAATTTAGCTGAGAGTGATGCCTTCTAACTAAAGCCAAGAAGACACAGCCATCCACTCTGCAAGTTGATAGGTGAAGATGAAAAGGAAATATGAATGTCTCTGTGAACACAAGCATGGATTGTTGATGACTGTGGTGGATGACATCCACTTCTTCTCTTCCCTCTCTGCTTTGGCCCTTTTGCCACAGCTTCTATATTATAACCCATCACAATGTGTTCAGTTTTCTACGATCCATGCATGAAAGGATTGCACTTGTGCTAATTTTTATAGTTGACTTGAAAACCAGCCTTTCTACTCAAGGAAACAGTGCTTTTTCCAAACAAATATGGGGACTAATATTGTCCCCAAAGTACAGCCTGTGTGGGCCTCCACCCACCCCATTTGTTGATGAAAGGGGTCTTTCTTCTTTAGTGAAACTTTAAAAAGGTACAATCCTATTTTTAAAAATCAGGGTCTTCAAAATTTTTAGAAATTCAGAACTTCAAAATTCTGTTTTCCTTCAAACTATATCCTTTCTACCAATATATTTCTTTGAAGTGTCCAAGTAAATCTCTTTTGAACTCATAATTGTCATGCTTTCACAGGTCCCTCTTTCCTTATTTCAGAACCAGTCCATGTCCTATCTGCTCTGAGCTACTTTTGCACTCCTCCTGGAAGCATGGGAAATGTTTGGCTGTTTCTCGAAAAACACTGAATGTGTAAGAATTCTTGGAAGCTGTATTAGGCCATCTGATCAGAAACCTCATCAGGTTTGTTTTGCTTCTGAGCTATGTGGGTGCAGGCAAGTCTGGGAGGCTTGCCACCATTTGGGAAGTGGCATGCAGGTCTCCTCAGCTCTTAGATCCTGCAAAGATTTATAGCATTTCTTTCAATTACCTTCCATCCCCCATTCATATACCCATCACCATTAGCAATTGGGTGTGCAGAGTTGAAGATTTGTAAATATTTAGAGGTTAAAGTGCATAATAGCAGCTAGCAAATTAAAAAAAAAAAAAGCAAAAACGAGTAAGTAGAAGCCAAATCAAAATCATGTGGAGTCACAAAATCCAAGAAAAATATAGTTTCAAGATGACCTTTGCTGTTAAGAGGTCAATGAAGATGGTTTCTAAAAAGCTGTCTATTGGATTTAACCACATGGAAGTCATTGATGACTTTAATAATAGCTTCAGTGAAGCAATGGGAGCAGAATCTAAGAGTTGATTGAAGAATAAATGGGATCCGGGCAAAGACTGTGGACTAAACACACACATTTAATTTAGCTCTCAAATGAAACCCCACTAGAACAATGGTAAAGGGATTGTTGGGGAAAGAAAACGGAGAATCAGACATTAGCTTGCAAAATTATGGAAATACTACACATTGTTCTAGCAATTCCATTTCTGGTAATATATATTACAGATAAAGCTTCACATGTAAGAAAATTATACATCAATAAGATTATCAATTGTGATATCATTTATAATATCAAAAGATTGGAAGCAATCTGAAATCCAAGATTAAGGGAGTGCTGAATAAACTGTGTTATACCCACCAAGAATATCAATCAGCTTTGAAAAAAATAAAGGTCTCTGTGTGCATATTAAGAAAGACCTTCAGACCTTTCAGGTGTAAAAGCCAGGGGCAAACAATCTGTGTAAGAAAGTTAATTAGAATGGGGGTTAAAATATGCACATGTATTTGTTGCGTTTTTACATTTTTAAACCATTGGAAGAATAAGTTAGAAAGTTTATTTATAGGAGGAGAAAGGAAATGTGATGGATGAGGACTGAATAGAAGTAAGAAATCTCATTTAAACAGTTGTTCATTTTTTGAATCTGAAAAAAGTATTATCTATTTTTGAAATTTGTAATTGTAGTACCTATTCAAAAAATAATTTAAAGAATATAAACCACTGCTGAAAATAGTACCACTCTCACCATTCCAACAACAAAAGCTGAACAAACTTTAAGTTTACAACTTTTCTTGGACCTATCAGAGAGCTGTGGTTACAGGGCAAAGAACTAGCCTGAAATCTAAGGAAAGATGTGCAAATGCAGGGAGCAAGAGGATGTGAGCACTTGCTTACCCGGGACAGACACAGACAGAATCAGGTAAGAAAGAATCAACTGGATTCTTAACAAATTGGTGGAGAATGAGTGTAGAAGAAACTGTGGAGCAATTGGGGGCCACAGATATAGTGGGAGTTCATACCCACTGGCAGGCTCTTCCTCAGGGACCTTACTAGGTGCTTGCAGAAAGATTGGCAAAAGTCCTGAGAAAGCATCTCCCATGCGGCATGCCTGGGAGATGGGTAAACTGCCACTATGGCAGGGGCTCACGGCCCTGCTTAAATCCTTCTTCCCAATCTCTCCTATGGAACACAGCCTTACTGCTAGGAAATGAGCAAAAAAAAAACACCCTTCGGGCACTAGTAAGAATCCATTTCAGCTAGAAGAAGGGAACAAAAACAAACAAACAAACAAATGAATTCTAACCCTGGGGAAGAGGCAGGAGTACATGCTGGGCCCAGAATCATAGCTGGGGGAGGGGTTAGCTCTGAAAAAGTCACACCCCCCAAGACCCAGGGACAGAGTGACTGCCTAAGAGTGAGGCTTAAGCAAAATAACAGAGAATATCTTTTTCTCCAGCACCACAGGCTAACAACAGTACATAACAAATAACAATGGAATACTGTTTGGAGAGACTGAAGACAGAAAATACTGTGGAAAAAGGACCTCTTTGAGGTACAGTTTAAAGGCAAAATCTAAAGTTCAGAGTGACAAACCAGCCACCACCCTAAACACTAGTATTGCTGGAAAAACTTGATGCCCATGGTGCACTGAGGGTAACAATAGAAACAAAAAACAACCAACTGTGAAGAGACAAAGCAATTGATACAACTATTCTCAGATATAGAACACATGTTGGGAATATCAGACAGAATTTACAATAATTATGGCTCCTATATCAAGGACTTTCATGGAAAAGGTGGACTATATGGAAGAACAGACAGATAATTTCAGCAGAGATGGAAATTATAAGAAATAATCAAATGAAAATGCTATAAATGAAATACACTGTAACAGAGATGAAAAATGCCTTCAACAGATTCAAGTAAACTTGACACAACCAATGAAAGAATCAGTGATATCAGAAGAAAGGTCAAAAGAAGTTACCCAAAATGGAAAAAAAAAAAAATTGGTGTTTTGTTTTTTTTTTTTAAAGAAGAACAGATCATCAGAGGGCTGTGGAACAATACCAAAATATCAAATAGCCTAATATATGTGTAATTGGAATACCAGAAGGAAAAAAGAGAAGGAACAGGGCAGAAGAAACATTTAAAGAAATATCTGACAAATTTCCAAAATTAACATCAGACATGAAACCAGAAATGCAAGAAATTCAGAGAATAGCAAACATGATAACTAAAAAAAAATTAGTAAAACCTGGGTATATCGTATTCAAACTCCTGAAAACAAAGGGAAAATCCTGAAGGTAGCCAAAGTAAAAAGACATATCACATATGAAGGAACAAGAATAAGAATTGTAGCAGGTTTCTCATTAGAAATTATGCAAGGGAGAAAACAGTGAGCTAATATCTTTAAAGTACTAAAAGATTTCTATACCTACTGAAAACATCTTTCAAAGATGAAGGAGAAACATGTTCTTGGACAAACAAAAACTGAGAGAATTCATTTTCAGTAGACCTGCACTACAGGAAATGTTAAAGGAAGATATTCAAAAGAAGGATACGCTATGACATTGCAATGACAGATACAGGCCATTATATATCTTGTCATAACTTACAAAATTGTGCGGGAAAGAGATTAAACTATAATGTAAAGTATAATCCACACTTTGTGGCAATGCTATAATATGTGCTCATCAATTGTAACAAATGTACCACACTAATGAAGGATGTTGTTAATGTGGCAAAGTGTAGAGGGGTAGAGAGTAGGGCACAGGAGAATCCCCTACATTTTTTATGTAACATTTATATAATCTAAGTATGTTTAAAAATAAAATTTTAAAAAGTAAAAAAAAAAAGGAGGATATGATAGAAACTTAGATCTACACAAAGAAATGAAGATCACTGGAAATGGAATAAAGAAGGTAAAAATGAAACTAATTTTATCATCATTTTAATTTATCTAAATGATAGCAGACTGTCTAAAACAAACATCATAGCAATGTGTTATATTTTATAACATTTGTGAAAGTATAATGTATGACAAAAACAGCACCAAAAAATAGGAAAGAGGAATTGGAGATACAACATTATAAGGTCCTTACACACACTACATGTGAAGTGGCATAATATTATTGAAAATAGAGTCTGATTAATTAAAATGCAATTTTTAAGTGCTAGTGCAACCACTAAAATTTAAGATGTATAAATAATGAGTCTAGTAGAGATAAAATGAATCCATGAAAATGCTCAATTAACCCAAAAGAAAGCAGGAAAAAAGGAAAAGAAAAACAAAAGGTAGAAATAGATATCAGCTAGCCAGATAGTAAATTTTAATCCAAATCTATCAATAATCATACTGGATATACATTTTCTAATATGACAATTAAAAGATCAGCTTGTCAGATTGGATTTTAAAAAATCAGGACCCGAATTTATGCCATCTACAACAACCCACTTTTTACCACTTTACCCACATAGGTGGGTAAAAAGAGGGGGAAGGTTTTAATGATATAGCATGGAAATGCCAATCAAAACAATGCTGGAATAGTTATATTAATATTAGACAAAGTTTATTTAAGAACAAGGAATGCTACTAGAGATAAAGAGGGAAAATTTTAGTTGGAAACTATAACTCTGCTCTCACAATAATTGATATAACAAATAGACAGAAAATCAGCAAGGATAAATAAGAACCAAACACGATCAACAAACTGAATATACTTGGCATTTGTAGAACTCTCCACCCAACAGCAGAACACACATTCTTGTCAAGAGCACAGAGAACATTCACAGAGACAGACAATAGCCTGGGCCATAAAACAAACCTTAATAAATTTCAGAAAATAAAAATCATGCAAAGTATGTTCTCAGACCATAACAGAATTAAAATAGAAATCAAGAAAATATCTAGAAAATGACCCCCCAAATATCTGTAAATGAAACAACACATTTCTAAACAGCCAATGGATCAAAACATAGTCTCAAGGACATTTTAAAATAATTTGAACCTAATGAAAATAAAATTGCAGTATATCAAAATCTGTTAAGATATAACTTAAGTAATGGAAATTTTTAGCATTTTAGCATTAAATGCTTATATTAGGAAAAGAATAAAGATATCAAATTAGTTAAACTTCCACCTTAAAAAATTTTAAGAGAAGAGCAAATAAAACCCAAAGGAAGCAGAAGAAAGGAAATAATAATTAGAGCAGGCATCAAGGAAATTGAAAACAGAAAACCGATAGAGAAAAATCCATGAAACAAAAACTTGGTTTTTGAAAAGTTCAATATAATTGTTAAATTTCTAGCCAGATAGCCCAAGAAAAAAAAGTGAAAACACAAATTACAAATATCAGGAATGAAAACGAGTACATCACTGACCCTAAAGTCATTTAAAGAATAATAGGAGAATACCATGAACAACTCTATGCCCCTAAATTCCACAACTTAGATGAAATGGACCATATTCCTTGAAAGACAAGCAACTACAACTGACTGAAGGAGAACTAGATAAGACAAATAGTCCTTTATCTCTTTTTTAAATGAAATCATAATTATAAACCTCCAAAACAGAAACTCCAGGGATGAGTTCACTGGTGAACTTCCTTAAATGAAAACATTTAAGGAAGATATAATACCAATTCTACATAATCCCTTCCAAAAAAAACAACAAAAGACAAGGGAACACATCCCAACTCATTCAAATAGACAAGCATATCAACAATTGTCAAAGATATTATAAAATAAAGTAAAATTACAGACTAGTATCTCATGAACACAGACTCAAAATGTGTAAAAGTTAAATCCAGCAATATATAAAAAAGATAGTGAATTGTAACTGAGTGGGGTTTATCTCAAGAATCCATGGCTGGTTGAACACACAAAAATCAATCAATGTAATTAATCATATTAAGAGATGAAAGAAGAAAAACTGTGACCACATCTCAAAAAATTTTCAAAAAGAGCATTTGATAAAACTCATATCCATTCATGATGAAAATATCAGCAAACTAGGAATAGAAGGGAACATCCTCAATCTGATAAAGGGCATTTATTGAAAATGTACAACCAGGGAAGCAGGTGTGGCTTATGTGGTAGAGCGCTTGCTTCCCACAGGGAAGATCACAGGATTTGGTTCCCGGTGCCTCCTGGAAAAAAAAAAACAAACAAGCAAAACAAATGAAAAAACCAAACCAGGGGAGCCAATGTGGCTCAATGGTTGAGCTCTGGCTTCCCACATATGAGGTTCCAGGTTCAATCCCCGGCCCCTGGGACCTCAAGAAAAATCTACAGCTAACATCCTACTGAATAGTGAAAACTGGATGCTTCACTCATGATACTGGGAAAGAGTCAAGAATTTCTTCTCTTACCACCACTACTATTCAACATCATACTGTAAATTTTAGCCTGTGCAATAAAACAAGAAAGTGAAATAAAAATCATACAGATTTGAAAGGGAAAAAAATGTTTCTTTTCACAAACAATATGCTTTTATACACAGAAAATGCTGAAGAATCTGTAAAAGTGCTTCTAGAAATAATGAATGAATTTAGCAAAGTTGTAAGATGCTAGGGTAATGTACAAAAATAAATTGCATTTCTATATCCTGGCAATGGGCAATTAAAATTTAAATTTTCAAGTGTCAATTATAATGGCACCAAAAAATGAAATTCTTAGCATAAATTTAACAAAATATATTCAAAAAATATATGCCAAAATCTACAAAACACAGGTGAGGCAAATAAAAAAAGGTAAATAAATGGAAAGATATATCATGCTCATGGATTGGAAGAATCAAAAATGTTAAGATGGCAATTCTCCCAAAATTGATCCATAGGTAAATCCCAGTCAAAATCCCAGAAGGATTATTTGTACCTATAAATAAGATGATTCCAAAATGTATTTGGAAAGGCAAATCAATTATAAAGGCCAAAATTATTTGTGAAAGAACAAAATCAGAGGACTCACACTACATAATTTCAGGTCAACTATAAAACAATAGTAATCATGGGAAGCGGGTGTGGCTCAATGGATAGAGCTCCCGTTTACCATATGGGAGGCCCCGGGTTCGCTTCCCGGGGCCTCCTTGTGAGGGCAGGCCGGCCCGTGCTGCGCGGTGGGCTGATGCAGCAGGATCTCACAGCAAGGGGGAGATAAGCAGACACGGAAGAAACACACAGCGAATGGACACAGTAAAACACAAGCAGCAAGGGGGGGATAAATAAATAAATAAATAAATCTTTTTAAAAAAACAATAGTAATCAAAACAGTGTGGTGTTGGTGAAAGTATAGACACGATAAATCAACAGAACAGAATATAGAGAACAAAAGTACACCCATTCAAATTTAGTCAACTGATTTTTGACAAGATGCAAAGGCTATTCACTAGAGAAAGGATAGATTTTTTTCAGCAAATGCTTCCAGTACAATTGGTCTTCCATATGCAAAAGGATAAACCTTAACTCATACTTCATACTTTATACAAAAATTAACTCAGAATGGATCACAGACATAAATGTGAAACATAAACTGCAAAACTTCTATAAGTAAATCTTTTTAACCTTGGGTTAGGCAAAGAATTCTTAGATACAACATTAAAAGCATGATCAATTAAAGAAACTCAGTGATATAAGAATGGAAAGACAAGGCACAGACTCTGAGAAAAATATTTCATATATATAGTAGAGGTTTTCTTTTTATATATAGAAGGCATATTAATCCATTAAATTTGAGGACGCAGAAAAATATTTCAAATATATATATATCCTCTAAAAATTCAACAATAATTAAAGAAGGAGAGTGAATAAAAGAATGTGGTTAATACATATAATGAAATACTACTCACCAATAAAAAGGAACAGACTAAAAAGGAACAAAAATGGATGAAACTCAAATGCACTTTGCTAAGTAAAAGAATCCAGACCCCAAAATCTGTATGCTATGTGATTTCATTTATATGACATTCTGTAAAAAGGCAAACCATAGGGACAGAGATTAGTGGTCACAGGGGTTAAGGGTAGAAGGAGGGGTTGATTACCAAAAGGCAGAACTACAGAATTGGTGGTTGGGGGAAGTGATGAAAGTACACTGTGTCGTATTATTGGTGTGGGTTACACAACTCTATGAATTGATCAAACCTCATTGAACTGTGCAAAACAGAGTGACCTTTTAACATGTGTTACTTTTTAAATGAGAAAAATAATTTTTTTGGGTTACAACTGATCTCTTGACTTTATAGTCATATCTCTCTGCTCCCAACCAGTTGTCATCACTTTATGGTATAAAATTGATGGGAACCCATATAAATAACCAGAGGTGGCAGTGCACTTGGCAGGGAGAAGATTTGGAGGTATAAACCCACAAAGACAGAAAAAGAAAAAAAAAAAAAAAACAGGAGAGACCAAAGGAACAAATTTTTGAAAGCTAGAGAGCAGATGTATGAATGGTAACTCTATCAACAGGTTTGAGAAATGTGGAACCTAGAAAGGAAGTAGGGAATGTCTAGAACCAATCCAGCTGGAGAACCTCCACAAGCAAAGAAATTGGCAGCCCTGGATGCCTCTGGATAATTCAGAGAAAGAAAGATGTGAAATTATGAAGAATTGGATGAAAATAATTTAAGTAGTAGTTGGAACTCTAAATTCCTTTCCATTTTATGGCCCTGGACAACTTCTCTTCCTCCACTTATGCAGAAGACTGGTGCTTATTTTCTGAGAAGAATGAAACAAAGGGACTCTGGAATATGGAATGTCAGACATAGGAGGGCTGGGGTATGTTACAGAATATTAGGGAATTAAATGAATATGAAACTAAATACTGAGTCATCCTGCCTACTTTCCCTTCTTGGATTCTAGGATGCTGAGAATAAGATCTCTACAACACTGACTGGGCACTAGAAGTTTTTTCTTTGCAGAACCACCTAAAAAGAATGTCACTGAGATAGGGAAGTTCCCCAACAGTTTTCTCAGGGAGAATACAGAGAAGTCCTTAGTCAATGAATCCCACCCATAAAATCAGAGTTTTCAATGAAATTTTCAGTGCCTTAATTTGAAACATAAACAGATAATAAGGGTTAATTAATGTGCCCTTGGGGACAAAAATTTTATGTATTTGTCCATAAAAATTCAATAGAATGCTTGTAAAATAAATTTGAGGAAGTCTCCCAAAAATTAAAGTGAAAAGTCAAAGAGATGGAAACAGAGAAAAAAAGATAAGAAAATAAGAAGTTCAAATACCCAGCATCCAGACAACAGGTATGACAGAAAGAAAGAAGAAAAAAGAAGAAAATATTACCGAAATAATTCAAGGGAAAAATTCAGAACTGAAGGAGTTAAGTTTCCAGACTAAAAGGGACACTTGAGTGGTTGAAAATGAACATATACTAAATACTGGGGATGAAGAAAAGATCCTTCCAAAAACAAAAGAAATTTGATTGCATATGAAAGATCAGGATTCATATGGTTTCAGAATTCTCAGTAGCACTACTGGAAGATAAAAGAAGATGGAGCAAAGGTTTAAAAATTCTATAAAATTAGTTTAAAATAGAATGCTATACTTGGCCCAAAAAATTAAACATGAAAGTAAAATAAATTTATTTTCAAACACTGAAGGTCATAAAGGTTTTCCCTAATGCACACCCTTCCTATCAAATCTATTGCAAGATATGCTCAACCAAAATGAGGTATAATTGTAGAAAGAGGAAGAAGTGAAATATAGGAAAGAAGAAATCAAATACAAAAGAGAGGCAAGGGAATCTCCAAGAAGATGGTGAAGGAAGACCCCAGGATCACAGTTGTGTACTGCCATTGAGAGCAATACATACCTTTCTCACAGAGGTAAAATTGATAGGATTCCTGATGTGAATCAATAATTTGAAAGAAGTTTTATACAACTGGCAGTTTTATTGTGGGTGTCATTGAATTAATAAAGTACATAAAAACAACAAATGACAACTTAAAACTTCATGAAGAAATATGAAGAAGGAATTGAGGGTGAGATATTTTTTTCTTAGCAAACCTTGTAGAATTCATTGACTCTTTAAATTATATACATGTATAACTTTAATTAAAATATAAAAATAAAAGAATTATAGGAATTAAGCAGTTGACATAGCATGAATAGATGTAAGTAGAAGGAAAATAAAATAGGGTAGTAGCTATAGGGACTTTTGGAGTGAAACAGGAAACAAAAAGTTGAAGACTGGAAATTCGAGAGCATATTTTAATGCTGAAGGCAAGAGTCCTGTAAGAAGAAGAGAAGAGGATGAGCTAGGCCACAAGGTCCCAGGATTGTAGAAAGGGATTTGACCTGGAACACAGAACATTATAGGGGGAAAACTTCCTCAATTTTCACCAGGCATAAGAAGATGGTATTTGATGGTGGGAAGATAAGGGAAGTTTCTAAATGAAAGCTGCAATATTGTTCCATAAAATGTGAGAATATTAGAGAGCTTTTAATAATAAGTCTGGGAATATAAGCTGTATGAGTAAGGAAATGGGACATATGGAGAGAAAAATATCATTGATAATGGACTGTTGCAATGAAGGTTCCTGAGAAAATGAGCTAGAGAAACAGGCAATTGTGGTCAGAGAAAGGCTTGCTCAAATTAGTGCTTTTGGAGGTGGTGCCGTTTCTCATGGTGACGAGATCAAGCAGAGCACCCTGGGTATTTTGTGGCTGGGATGGAATGGAAAACATGATCACTGAAGGTGGTCAAGGAGCTGTTCAATGGGTCATACACAGGAAGGATGACACTGCCTGGGGAAAAAGCTAGAATTGAGTGGTGATGAGGATGATAAAGCCAAATGTAAATGTCCTCAAATGAAGCAATCATTGTTGTGAGGAGGCAGAGTTTGGAGTAACTGAATGGCACAAGCCAGGAAGAGTAGGGAGCTTTATGGGAGGGAGGAGCAGGGAACATCTGAAAGTGGAATTAGGGAACAAGAGGAACATTTTCCTCACCTCAGCTCTGGGGCAAATCAAGGTTGCGTTATGGGTTAGGATTTCCTTTAGTCAGCTGATGTTAGTGGCTCAAGTGATTCAGGAAGCAAAGGCAATGAACAGTTAAGCCAAGCAGGAGTCCTCTAGGTGCCTGGAGACACAGCTGAATGCAGTTCTTCTGTAAATTGGTCCAGGTTTTTCATCTCTGCAGAGGACTGCAAGCTCCTCCAATATTTCTATATTGTAGTTTTTGCTCATGAGTTTCTCAGGAAGGAGTGGATCAGTGTGCCTCTCCACAACAAGAAAAATCCAAGAGGCCTTCAAAATACATCCTATGTGTTTATCATCAGGCAGGATGTTCTACCTGCCACAATCTCAATGGTTTCCAAGGGTTCTGAATTTCCCTTGCCATCTTGCTTTTTGAGGAATTATCTTCAGTATTTGAGGGAAAGTTTATGTTCCAAATATGTTTAGATTATTTCTTTTTAAAAAAAGTAAAAGAAGAGTAACATGAAAATGTCAACTTCCAGTATTATCAGTACTTTTGTGTAATCAAGGAACTCACTGGAAAGGGAAAGAGAACTAAGAATAGGAGCATGTTTGTAAACAAAATATTTGAGTATAATTATAGCAGAAAGTTGGATGAATTTGTGGGAAAGAATTTGTGCATTTATGGGCAAATTAAAGACACTCGTTCTCAGGGGACAAACTCATTTTTCCCAAATTCTAGCCATGCAAACCTTCTGGGACACATTAAGACATCACACCTTATATCTGGTTCTCTCAGGAAAAAGAGCACCAGCCCACCAATCCTATGTCATTAGTTCTATCTCTTCCCCCAGAGTCACCCTCTGTTCTTTTTGACAGGTCTACAGCACTAATAGAAATTAGTGGATAATGCCAAAGTACTAAGTTTTGCAGGTACTCTGGGTACATAAAAATGTTCACTTTCTGTGCTTTTGTGAAGAATTAAAAATTGTCTGACATGGAAAATGGAATTCTGCTGATTTTTCCATGTATGCAAAACCACTTAAAGAGAATAAAAATTCCACCTTCCCCAACCCCAGAATTTTCTCTCAAATCCTCACATAAGATTGATGCTCCTGGGCACATAGCCATGTTTATCCTATAGCATTACATGACACCCAGCCCTCGCTAGGCAGCATACCATCTAATCTCAAAGGACACTTGAGTCAACCTGAGAAGCATAGCAATTCATCATACTTTAGTGGAAACTGCCTACTACCATATTCAACAACATGGTCAAGAGGCCCTAGTAAGTTATTATTAAATATCTCAAATTAGTGAGTCAAAAAAATATCCATACAATATAAATAAAAGCATTTGGCTTTCAAAATGAGGCAGGAATAAAAGTAACCCAAAAAAGTCTTATGCACTGGTTCAGGCAAACATTACCTCAAATATATGTTTTAATGAAATCTATAGGAAAGATATTTTTTATCATTGCACATCAAATATGTGGGGGGAGTGGATATTAGCTAATTGAGAAATGGCTTCTTATAGTATATGCACTGCCCTGAGACCAACACATACTACTATATAAAGGGTCAGAATAGGAACACCAAAAAGATACTACATTAGAGGCAAAATGAAAGGTAATCTGTGAGTAGATAGATGAGTAACTAAAAACTGTAAAAAGAAGAAAATTGTCTATGCTAATGATAATGGATTTTCTGCACTATAATTACTGAATACTTTCCTACCACTTGTTTTTATTTCCTTTAGATTCCCATCATGCTATTCTCTCTCACAACCTAAAAAATTTCACCTTCCCTAGTGCCATCCTACTGTAAAAATTCCCCATTCTTGCTTACAAAAATACTTTTGGTTCTCTTATATATTTCCTCCCAACTCTTCACTGCATTGCTCAGGATGTAACTGAGCTCAATGTCCGATTTTCCTCCTAAGCATTACACCTTACCCAGATTATATCTGACCAACTCCTTTCCCAAGAGTTTTCCCTATGGACCCCAAGTGCCTTTCCAGCTGAAGCTGTGAAAAGTAAAGACTAAGGTAGCCCAGTAGGTTTGAGGGTATGGGGAGTTCTCATCTCGCTTTCTCCACAACAGAGGGTAAATCCTTCATAGCTGCCCCCACTTTCTGGTTTCTACCCCTCTCCTGGTCCCTGAAAACACTACTTAGCTATGCCTTGAACACCTCAGGAACTACTTACAGATGTCCATACAGCTTGGATTATATGAAGAAACTCTACTTGGTTGTGATAATTGAACTGGATTACATTTTCTAAAGATGCTATTTAATATTTTTTATAGGTTCATGAGAGAGGTTGGTCTGTAATTTAACCCTCTTATGTTATTCTTGTCAGGTTTGTGTATCAAGATTTTGCTAGCCTCATTAAAAAGTTGGAAATTGTTTGCCTTGTTCCTATCCTTTCATAGAGTTTATTTAAGATTGGTGTTATTTCTTCTGTAAATGTAAGAAGCAGTTTATCAGTGAGGCCATCTAGAATTGAAGATTTCTCCATGGCAAGGTTTAAATTGCATATTCAATAGTATTAATATATCTAGGACTATTCATATTTTCTTTTTCATCTTGTGTCAAGTTAGATAAGTCATACATTTTTAGTATAATCAATTCCATATGAATCTTAAATCTCATTGTCATAAAGTTGTTCCATCTTTGAGGTTCTTTTTGATATCTGAAGAATCTGCAGTGATGTCTTCTTTTTCATTCCTGACATTTGTAATTTATTACTTCTCTCTTTTTGTCCTTCATTTAATTTGCTAAGGGTTTATCTATTATATGCTTTTTATCAAAGATCCAACTTGTGGTTGTCATATGACATTCCCAAAATGCTCATAGAAATATATCCTTCTCCATGTCCAGTATCAGGAAATTACCCAGTATTCACATTCAAAAGGACAAAAGAGGTTTTTTTAACAAGCACTAGAAATGAAACAAATGAAAACCAACAAAACCTTCCTAACACTGAGCATTTATACAAAGAATAGCAGACAGCATTATGGTAAGGAATAAAACTGGACAGAATGCACATCTGAAACTAGAGTGCTGTGATGCAGTAAAGGATGGTATCTAGTAAAAAGTGCTTTCCATGAAGCCAATCATTATATTTTGGTGGTGGTGATGAGGGAAATTTCCCTGAAAGGGCTTAAAAATGGAAATCATTCTAACTAGTCTATCTATGGGGAAGCTGGGCATACTGCATTGAAATAGGTGGCCTCTCAACGTTCTCTCTAGCTTGATTCATTAGTAATACTAGAAACAAAACTTAAAATAAGATACTGAAACTCTTGGACATTTTTTTAATGCACATACATTTGATTTCTGTAGTGAAACTGTCTTAAGAAATTCAAAATTCTATTAATGGATTATTGCCCTGTTAGATAACAGTATCAAAATGCTATAAAAAGCCACTGAACATGCTTAGCAGCAATTGGAACTTTTAGAGCACTTTATATAACCATCACCTATAAAAGCATATATACATATATTTAAGTCTCCATATGCCCTTCTGTTAAAAATAAAAACTAGTGTTTAAGAATAGCTATTCCCTGATAAAACTACCCCATTGACTTCTTTGCCAGACAAATGCAGCTTGTAAATTGACACATTTCAGTCCATCTGTATGTACAGCATGTTCCACATCACAATTATAACACAGGCATCTTAACTTTAAATGAGACAAAACAAACATAAAATTAGCACTGGTGGGAACCCCCTGCCACTCAATTCATGTTGGGTTTAACACCTTCTTATTTTATGTATCCTTCCATATAAACAGTTTTATATTAGCCCCTGATATGGTGTCTTCCGAGAATTCAATGTTGAGCTTTTTCAAAGCAATAATTAGCAGCTTTAATACAGAAAGAAGCATATATATTTAAAAAATCCTGTAAACCCAGAATACCCTTTGGGCCCTGCCATTTGTATGTGAAATAACTCAATAAAAATATACTATATTGTTAATCACAAACTCTTCCAGGAATATAATCAATCACAGATGAAATATAAACTATACTTTTATAAACAAAAGAAGAAAAATGAAAACTCCCATTTAAGCCGAGCCCTAGAATTATCACAATGAGCAGATGCATTTATAAAACTAAGCACACTTCATAATAATGATAAAAATATTATAACTGTATATACATCCAATTGAAATATATGCATTGCTTTCAATTTTAGCACAACTGGCAACACATTTATTAAATTAACACTTCATTCATTTCTTTCCAACACTTCCAACAATACCAAAGCCATTTATACATACATATTAACCTTAACAGAGAACAAAGTAAATAATCTTCAAGTACTTTGCACTATTTTGGAAATGCAGAAACATATTTAATTTTCAAAGGATTCCAAGAACACATTCTTCTGTAATCTGGAATGTCCACATAGCATAATTACTTCTTTTTATGTAACATTTAACTTAGCTAGCTATTTATAACCTCAAGGAAGGTTTTCCTATTCTCCAACTTTCACATACCTTGATCAGATAGTTCTAGTTAATATTTCTAGTACATGTAAATAATTATATCCTTGAGTGCTTTAAAATTACACTAATTCCTACACCATTAAGGAAGGAAAATGTTTCTAGTTTTTGATGCATTATAAGTGGAAGATATTAATTTCTAGATGAAATTATGCATAAGCAGGGGAAAAGCTTTGTACTGAGATAATATTTAAACATAAAATGTTAAGCATCTCAGGATTTACGGATGATTAAAAGCAAATAGGACAACATGACCATATTGTGTTTGGATTATGGGACCCTCTCCCATCCATGCAATTTTCTGGTACCCAAGTTAAAAAGCATGTTTCTCTTTTAAATTGTTTAGCTGTCAAGATAGATGGTTTAAACAGTAGCAAACACTCAAAACCAAAGAAATGGCATACTTCTATAAATATGTTTATGCAATATCATATAAATGAATTATAAACAGTAGAAAAACCTTTTTTATTTTTATTGTTTAACTTTGTCATTTGCACAACCTACCACTAAGCAACATAATTTCTAAATAAGTTTCGAAACTTGAAGGAAATTAATTCATGCCAAGTTATATATATATGTATTACTTAGTAATATAATACTAATCATACTTTACTACTTTGGACTAATAGCTTTTAAAATTATACTGAAATGATGGAACTGTCCCATTTTAAGTAGAAGTTTTCATACAATGGGCAATTTCAATTCTTTCCAGCTTTGTTCCACTATTAGAAAGAGGTTTAGTCAAAGATTCACGAATTTGCTACGAGTGTATTTTAATGTGTTTTCTCCAAAGAAATAAACCTAGCAGACACTCAGGTTTGCCACACACACACCCCCACCACCACCAGTCTTGCTTTTATTGGTGTTTTACGTTACAGACTAATGGAGCATCTTACAGTACCCTTAGTATACTTAATTGTATAGTATTTCACTAAATACACTAAGCATTTCATTGCAGGGGGCAGGGCTGTCATGACTCAACAGTTTTACATAGACTGGATATGTGTTTACAGACAGCCAACTCTTTTAGAGTCAGGTTCTCCACTTTTGGTGAATTCTGAGCTATACATCCTTTACTGTTTATGGCTGGGGACACTGTCTCTTAGTAAACTCATACCTGCCCACTATGATAGAATTGGGAAAAGACTAAGGATTCAGGATCAGAGAGAAAGACAATATTCCCAGTTCTCCATAGGCCTACTACGTTATATGACATTAACTAATACTGGATGTAAACCTCAATTGACATGTCCAGACTGAAATCACTAGCCAGGTTCTTTCCCTGGAACATCTTTCTTCTTAGAGGATTTCCATTACCTGGAGATGGCATTATTAGACACAGTAAGGGGGGGAAGGCAAAATAAAGTGAAGAGGCTAGGGTTACCAAGACATAATCGTGGACCATGATATTTCTCTAAACATGTGGTCTATAATGAATAGTCTTTGGGAGGAATTAAGATGTTCTGTCAGACAGAAAAAGTAAGGAAAGAATCCTCCTCTCTCTTGCCACTGTTAGAGATTCCTTAATTCTAAAAAGTTCCACTAGAGAAATAGAGAAATACTTCCTCAATCCAATAGGAATGCTTTGTTTTTCATTAATTCTATTTTGTGGAGGTCAGTAATCTCTAGAGACATTGACATTTTCTAATTCACCAGTAGTAGAACTATTGTTTTTAAAAATACTGAAGAAAGGGCTCAAAAACAATGTGGGGGGGCGGGGAGAGTAGATTTGCATTACCTCCCACTTCAGCCTTTGTCTTTGAAGTCCTTTCTGCAGAGAGTATTAAATGGTGTTTGGCTTTTTTCCTTTTTCTTTTCTTTTTTTTTTCTTTTTTGGAAGGAAGGAGAAGTCAATGAGATTCTTGAAAGGGCTCAGAACAGAGAGGTCACTTTTGAACAAATGGCATGTAAAGCAAGATAAATTTACATTTTTCAGGTCTCATGACAAACAAGGCCAGCTTTGTCTGGGATTCCCTGAGAAGTCATTGAAGGGAAGCATGGGACTGCCCCACTGGTCATGATGGGGTAAAAACCAAAGAAACATGAGCTGAACAGAGTTTATTTGTAACCATAGGTTGATCATCCCTAACTTCCCACAAAAGCCTTTCATTTCCATTTGGAAGGAACATATGATAACCTAGACAGGCCAGTCCTCAGTCACCAAGCAAAACATCAACTCTTGACATTTGCCTAATTATCTTTTCTCATCATTAGTCATTTCTTGAAGTCTGGGGGCTTCATCCAGATGCCAGGTATTTCCAAAATTAATCATGTCATTGAAAGCGGCATCTTCTCATGTAAATGGACTTTATTATCTGGATTAGAAAGCACCCACTTTGAGCAGCGAAAGCCCATTTGTAGGGAAAGTGTCTGAAATCTGACATGTTGCCTTCCCAAGAAAGATTCTTAGTGTTGACCTCTCTGCTAGCACCAAGCATTAGTCACTGTGAACTTGTGAGTGTGCGAGTGTTTGTGTGAAAGAGTGTGTGTGTGTGTGCAGCTAAGAGTCCTGGGCTGGCTGCATGCTAATTTGCCCCATTGTTTCAGGGTGACTGCCTTTCCAGTATTTAAGAACAAAGCCTTTCTGCATAAGCTTCTGTGTACAATTATTTTATGTTTACTTCGAGGGCCATCATCCCATCTTTATTGCAACTATATTAGGGGGCACCAGGGCTTCTTTGTCTCCTTGTAAAGCTGTAGATTACAGACAAGATTTAGCATGTTAGACAGGTCACTCCTCTTTCATTTAAAGCCATTTTACAAATGTCCAGGGATCCTGGATTGGATCAACACATGATCTTTCTCAGTCTCTCTCTAAATTCAGAGATGGGAGGAAGAAAATGCTTCTGAGAGTTAAGTGCCCTCAATTGTTAAGTGGACAGACAATATTTGGTCTACAAATAAGGAATCGAAAACAAAAAATTCTAGAAGTATAATCAAAACTTCAAGAGAACCTCTAAGAGGTTGTACACTCAGATTCATAGCCCTCACTGAGAAGTGTTATCTAATTAGCAAGTAGGTGTGCCTGATTATGAGCCATCATCTCCTATAACACACCCCCAGTGCAATACACCACCTACCTCCTCTGTGCATAGTGACAAATAAGGAAGGTTCTTTCTGCATCTCAGACTCACTTTTCTTTTATTCTGAGCTTTAACAACAGGGTGTTAATGATGGGGTATTTTTCCTCAGGGAGGAGTACAGAAGAGTAATATTAATTACTTACAATCCTCCCTTCTACTTGGAAATAAAATTAATGTTGTGACATAAACTGACAAAAACCAGGAAATTAAAAGTTAAGGATGAAACTCCTTCATGATGTTTTCCCTTTTTTGGTCATTGTGAAATGAATATAGTGAGGATAATTTGCTAGCGGAAATACCTAATCAAGGGGTTCATCAGAAAAGATAAAATATTTTTTAAATCTGTTTTAGCTGTCTTCAATACCAACTGAGAGCTGGTTTTGCATGTACCCCACTTTATTTAATTCACATAATTCTCCTAAACCTGAAGGCTTTCCTGAACCAAAGGAAAACAAAACCATCTTCTTCACGTCCTTCAAAAAGGCTAAGTAACACTTTTTTCAGTCTTCAAAACAAACTGACATATACTCAAGGAAATCAAGAATGTTCTGAATCAGAACTTATAGAGAGCATAGATTATCTGGAATTTGGAAATGCAGTTTTGGAAAACCTCACTGATGAAAGTCCTCAACCCCTCCATTCTTTTGTAGTGTTTGAAGACTAGCCAAAAGGGGGAAAAGGGAGTTTAAACTCAAGGAATGAAGCTCTAGGCTCTAGGCCAACAACTCTGAACATTTATTCTCTCCCCACCCCCAATCCTCATGCTAAGAAGAGTATTTCTGGTGAAGAACTTCCAAAAGGGACTTTTATTTCTCAGGGTTTTCCTGAAGACCAAAATGAGTGTGAACCTTATCTTCCTCTTTGTACCTGCTTTCATTTATGTTAATTTTGGGGTCCTTTTATCTTTGGGGATCTCTGTTAAAAACACAAAGAATACCTAAGGATTCCCTATATTTATATGATTTGTGTTTGGATATATCATTTCTATTCTATCTTACTTTGCCACAACACCCTCCTGAGCTGCTCATGATTTCCATAGCTTTTTGGACATAACTTGCCAGGAAGTTGGTACATTCCAAACAGAACTGTTAATCATAATAACTAGATTATAAGCTTCTTGAAGGCAGGCTTCTCAAATACAAGAACCATTCTTATGAAGTCAAAAGCCAGGCCACATGGTCTGACAAATGATATCTTTCTGATGTATGAATTTCTTCATATAAGAAGCAGTACAGAATATTTGTAATAGGCACTATTAATTAACAATTTAGTGCCTATTTGATTCCTGTTTGTTCACATTCATGAATTTATAAAGTTCAAATAGGGAAGCAGGTCTCAGGCAGAAAGACAATGGATGCAGGTAGGGATAATTATGACCTTCATGGGCCCTAGGGACACTTGCTTTCATGGGTTCCTTCTTCTTAAAAAATATTAAAGATTATATTTTATGACTGTGTTGATATAAAGAATATATCCATAGCACACATAAAAATATTTTCTTTGACCTAAAAGTTTACTTTGTGTTCTGATTTTTAAAGAAATAAAAAGCATTTTCATGGCCCCCTGAAAATATTGTGGCCTAAATGGTGAATGAAATATTTGGGAAATCTCTTCATGAAAAACTTACATTCCTTAGAATCATGCACTTAAATAATCAATAACCTGACAATAAGCAATTAGGCAAACTTTAGGAGCTCTCTTATTGAAGATTTTATTCTTGACTGTTTTAAAGAGATATATGTCAGAGTGACACCATCAACATGGCAACATAAGATATCCCCTGAAAAAAACCTCCCAAGGGATTCAGCAAAGAAAAAGACAAATCTCACTTGCTTAGAACTCTGAAGGATGGTAGAGACTGGAGAAGAGCTCCACAAATACCAAATCAAAGAAAAAGAAAAATATCAGGTAGGAAACTTCCATCCCAGACACACTGGTCCATTCCCCTCCCCTTCACTCAGTTCTGTGAAGATTGGGAGTTACTCAGAGGCAGCAGCCCGGGTCCTCCAACCACAGACATAGACTATAGAGCCACTCACAGCAGCAAGTTAGAACCCTGCACATACCCAAGTACAGGGACCCAAGTCCGCTGAGACCCAGGGTGGAACACAAGACTCTGAGGAGTGCTGCATACAAAAGGGCCCCCAGGTTGGCAGAGGAAGAGACTGGTACAATTGCTAGCAAGTGATGCACTAACATCCAATTTCCATAGTCTGGGACACCTAAATGCAAACTGCATGTTTCGGGAGGGACCCATCTTTCTGGACTGACCCTATATAGGGAAGAAACCAGAAGCAGAAAAGTTTCACAGAGTAAAAAAAAAAAATTAAAAAAAAAAGTGGGGAGGGTTTAAACATAACTGCTGTTAGACAGGAGGATCCCAGAACTGAAAAGTGTAAGGAAAAAGGGGAACTAAGTGAGGGGGAGAATTTAAATGAATCATAGGAGCTGGGGAGAAAATTCTCCACAAAACAAAAATACCAGATCAAGATTCCCAGAGAAAGAACATAAGAAAGGAAGCTTTCTCCTGGAGGTGAAACAATTGCACAAAAAGTGAAATCTTAAAAATTCTATCACATATCCAGGGCAAGAATCAGATGAGGAAGAACTGAGAAAATCTGATGAATTAAACACAGAATATTCTAAAGGCCTTAAATAAATTGGACCAAGTGTCAAAGAAGAACCTTAACACAAAGCCAGTCAACAATAAAGACACTGGTCTTTAGAGTTAACTAATCAAGATAATCAGGCCTAAACCTCAGCAAAAATCACAAACCATACTAAGAAAGAGGAAGATATGCCTCAGTCAAGGGAGCAAACTAAAACTTCAGAAAAGACATAAAATTTGGAACAACTAATCAAAGAAGTTCAGACAAATTTCCTAAATCAATGCAAGGACATGAAGGAAAATATTAATAAAGAGCTAAGTGGTATTTAGAAGACAATGTGTGAGCATAAAGCAGAATTTGAAAGTATAAAAAGAAGCATAATAAGATTCCCATACATCACCCCACTACCAACACCTTACATTGTTGTGACACATTTGTTACAGATGATGAAATAACATTGTCTCAATATTGCTGTTATCTATAGCCCATAGCTTATATATATTTGGTGTATTTTTCCCACAAACCTATATGGTATGCATGATTAGTCTTTAAATTTTGGGGGAAAAAAGAAGAATAACAGTACTAATGGGGAAGAAATAGTAGAGATTAAAAATACACTAGAGACATACAACAGAAGATTTGAATAGATTTGAATAGGCAGAAGAAAGAATCAGCAAACTAGAAGACAGGACAATCAAAATTATACAGTCAGAAGAAAAGACAGAGAAAAGAATAGAAATAAAATGATCACTGTCTCAGTGATTTGAGTGATAGCATGGCATGAAGCATGCAAGCATATGTGTCATGGGTGTCTCAGAAGGAGAAGAGAAGTGAGAAGGTGCAGAATGAATATTTGAGGAAATAATGGCCAAAAATTTCCCAACTCTTATGAAAGACATTAGACATATGTTCAAGAAGTACAAAGTACTCCAAACAGAATAAATCCTAATAGTTCTACTCCAAGACACATACTAATCAGAATGTTAAATGCCAAAATAAAGAGATAATTCTGAAGGCAGCAAGAGAAAAGTGATTCATCACATACAAAGTATCCTCAATAAGACTGAGTGCTGATTTCTCATCAGAAACCATGGAGGAAGAATGCAGTGCTATGATATATTTAAGCTACTAAGAAAGAAAAACTGCCAGCCAAAAATTCTTTATCAGCAAAATTGACCTTCAAAAATGAGGGAGAGTTTAAAATGTATACAGATAAACAGAAACTGAGAGAGTCCGTCAACAAAAGACATGACTTACAAGAATTACTAAAGGGAGTTCTGTGGGTTGAAATGAAAAGACAGCAGAAAATGGCTTGCAGTAGTGTGAAGAAATGAAAATTATCAGTAAGGGTAATTAAAAGGGTAAATGCAAAACCCAATATACAGGGTGTGGATGTGGCTCAAATGGTTGGGCGATCCATCTCCCATATGGAGGGACCTGGGTTCAATCCCTGGGACCTTCTGGTGAAATAAAGAAAAATATAGAAGGCAAGTGGGCCGCTAGGGCCCGCACGCAGGCATGCTGTCAGGCCTCACAAGCAGGCAAGCTCCCAGGCCCTGCGCGCAGGGCATGCCAGGCCCCATCAAGCCACGCAGCAAGATGATGATGTAACAGGAGAGTGGCATAGGGAGAGCCAAGATGAGACACACTGAAAAACCCAGAACTGAGGTGGCACAGATGGCAGAATGCCTTTCTCCCACATCAGAGGTTCACAGGATCAAATCCCCGTGAAGACAGGAGGAAAAAGGATAAGAAGAGAGGGAAGGAAACAGAGAATT